>MU749892.1:11837-47893 GCA_026770625.1 Nicotiana glauca | reverse complement strand
GAGGTTGTTCAGTATGGTGGATTTTTCGGATTATGTCTATCTATCAGTTATATATATTTGATTTCCATGTCGTTAATTATTTTCAAACAAATGGTTTTGAGCCTTATGCTCGGGTTGAGAGTGAAATTGGTCGGGCTTGCCTAGCAGTTGTGTTGGGCGCCATCACGACCGGGTTTTGGATCGTGACAAAAATCTCCTGTTTTAACTAACTATTTTGATTTTAGTCATTATTTTCTAAAACTACGGTTTCTCGGAATTCTTTTACGCATGTTCTAACTGATTTCGTTATGTTTAACCTTTTCCCTTGTTTGTTTTGACTGATTTTGTGCTCTTACTGCTTTTAAATTGACTCTGTTAAAAGCCCTTTTTTTAAAAGATTTTCTTTACTTTGTTTCTATGAATGTAAATGTGATTTTCCTTACTTTGATTCTCTGAGTGTTAGGATGTTTTCTTTACTTCGTGTCTGTGTGTTAGCCTGCTTACTTGAGTCCTATGATTACCCTACTTTGAATATGTTTTCCTGAATCCCTAGCCTACTTATGTCGCTTTTGTGTGACTATGCCTTGCTTCTTTCTGTGACTATGCTTCGAATATATTTTTTCGCTACATCTGTGGACCTCCTCTATTTGTATGTTGAAAGTGTAGAGCTATGAATCTCTTTTTAAATCGAGTCTGTTTTCCTTAATCGATGGTGATTTAAAATGTTCTTTCAAAAACCCTAAAAGCTTGGCCCCATCTGTTAAGCTGGCTGATTTCCTTACCATATTTTGCTATGATACTTGTTTTTCTACTAAGTGGTGTCCTTAATCAGGGCTTTATGAATTTGGTCCTACTCTATGCTACTGAATCTCGATCCCTACCTTTCCACTTAATTTGTTTAGTTGCTTACCTTAATTAATTTTCCTTACCTTGTCTGCATTCTTACTGATTGTTTCCTTAGTTTAAAACCTTTTGAACCTAGCCTTAATTACTTGGTCTATACTGGTACTCTTTTGAATCCTTCCTTATTTGTTATACTCCAGCTGTCTATGATTTCTTTCCTTACTTGTCACCTACTCTTTACCATTTACATTGACTCCCTTAATTAAAGGGAGATTCGAACCAATTTTTATACGGAGTTCTATAATTATTGAAGAATTGATTCTTTCCTTACTTTTAACCAGTTTTCAAACTACTATACAAATGACTCTCTTCTACAGTCTTAAAACAAGAACATAGTTCTGAATACACACACACACACACAAACACACACACTCAAACTCTCTCCTCTTTTTTTGCTACTTGTGCTAAACTGCTTGTCAGCCGGCTGAAAGCCAAGGCCAGACTGTGGAACTCTACTTGCTTTACTTTCCGCACTTTACTTCTTCAACTGTTATGTCTCTAGTTTAAATTTGAAACTCAACTTTATGTGTTTCATACCTATACATTCATGCTTGTTACTGTACTAGTTATTCAATTGGTTTTATGTTTGATTTTATTAAGCATATCTAAATTCTTGCCTTGTGTGTAATTATCATATCAGACTTTACTTAGTCTTTGACACTTGTCCAACATTTTCACTTAGTTCCCTTGCCCCTCCCCTTAACTGGTATAACCATGTAGTGTCAAAATTTTGTTCAACAAAACCCTTGTCTTTAACATGATCCTACTGCACCCCTATGTCTTAAATGGTTGTTACCATGATTGATTTGTTCAATGGATTTATAGTTGTTTTGTATGTTTGCTGCAACAAATGTTTTCCCCATTTATGTTGTTTCAAACCTGCATGTTCCCAATTCCTCCTTTCCTTGTTTGTGTTTGAACTATGTATGCTGATTTGGTTTTGAGTTGCTGATTGTCCTGTTCCTTTTCTTTTTACTAAGGTAAACTCTTCTATTGCTTTCCAAAACTTATTTCAAACTAATCATTGAAAAAACTATTTCAAACTCAACTCCTTTAAATCTATGTCAAGCACTCTCACATATACTTTTAGATCACTAGGTTCTTCCCCTTTTATGTAAGCCTTGCCTTGGGACCCTTGAGCTCCCTCTGAACTTGGACACATGAAAGCTGGCCATTCTATACTGCACTTACTCTGTATTGGCTATGAAATCAGGGTGTGAGCACTTCCCGGGATCCCTTGAGGTCCTTAGGGAACTGTGACACACCCAGATATGAGAAAGATATCGAACAATCTTAGCACTTGAGCTGGTTTATTACATAACTTAGGGAGGAAGTCCTAATCAAGTGCTAAAAGTTTGGGCCTGTTTCAGGCTCTCTATTGTGTAATTTTTACTCTTCTTATGTAATTCATTTCTGTATTGGTCTGTAATAATTATTTGTTACCGTCTTCGGAGTTGGATAGTGAAAAGGGGTGGGTAATATGCATGCTGTAGTTTAATCCAGGGTAAAAACCATGCTTATAGGACTTTATATTTTACTATGTTTGCCTTACCATGTTAGAAACCATATCTATAGGACTTTACATTTACTATGTTTGCCTTACCATGCAAGAAGTCATGTTTAATAGGATTTTCCTATACTTTCCTTGCCATGTAAGAAATGATGTTTAATAGATCTCAAAATCAGTTTCACAAATAGATGCCATATCTATAGGATATAATTTAATCCATCTTCTGTTATAACAAGTGTTACATGTTTTCTTTCGTTGGTCATCATACCTGCTAAGTTTCTGAAATCAGTATTAAATAACTAGATGTCATGTTTATAGGGAATAACTCTAGAAATTCTATCTATAGATCTCAACTAGTTTTGTTAAATAAATTAACCCAGTCCACGTTTCAGTTCATTTAATTAATGGTTTATTTACTCTAAAACAAGTTCTTTCAAAAACTTTCTTGCTTTGTCATTAGATATTATGCCTATAAGGATTCAAGAGTCTAATTGTTATGTATCATAGTTAACCCCTTTGAGCCTGTAATCCTGTTTCTTTGGCAACAACATTACAAGCCTTATTCATTTGTTTGAATTAACCATTTATTTGTACATTTTCACCTCTCATGAGCACGTGAATTGTTATGAACTTTGTGAAAATTAAAGTGTGGGGTGGTTGGTTTAGATTTTGAGTGGAACTAATGAAATAAGGAGAAAGGTGCAGTGTTTTGGGAAAAAAGTAAGAGCCACTTGAATTTAGTTGTATTGCTGTGAAACATATTCTGTGATAGTAATAGTGGTGACTCTTGATGTAAGTGTGCTTAAAGAAGAATGGGGTTATTTACATTGATGTGAAGGTGGAGCTTTGATTTGACATAAGTATGTGGTTTAAATGTTAAAATGTATGTATTAAAGTGCTTAGGGAGGTGTAGTCACTCTTATATCAAAATGTATCCTACCCGTCCCGTAGCCTACATTATAACCAAATAAAGTCCTAATTGATCCTAGATTGAATGAGCTCGATTAGTGGAGTAGTACACTATGGGCAAGATTATGGTGCATCTTTTGTGGCATATGAATGTTATTTCTGAGAGTAAGTGAATTCTTTCAATCTTGAGTTCCTATGTGTTCTTAAATTTTATTGTGTGGAAAAACTCTCTTTTGTTGTGTGAGGGCACTTGATTCATGAAGGAAAGGTAATGTCAGTGACCTCTATGTTAGAGCAAGTAGGTGAGTTGCGAATAATGCGTGGCACTTGTGAGTCAAATCTTGAGGTGAAGATGTTACACTTTTGTGCTTAGTCTATTGTAAATATTCTTGGTGTGATGAGTTAGAAGAATTGTATAAAAAGGCTGTGTCTATAAAAATTATAGTTTGATTGCTCGAGGACGAGCAATGATTTAAGTGTGGGGTGTTGATGATGGACTATTATTACGTATTTTAGTCGCTTGTTACACTCAAATTTACTGCACTTTAGTTGAGTTTGCGCTTTAATCGCTATTGTCTTGCACTAACTGTGTATTTATGCCTTGTAGGAGTAATTTCGAGCTATATAGATATTATGGAATGAATTAAAATGATTTGGAGCTTTGAAATCTGAGTAAATGCTCAAGAAATTAAGCCGGGATTGCGTTTGGGGGTTAACGGATGATAGTTAGAGCGAACGAAGAATCGAGCAGGTACATTGCGCACTGTCTAGTAAACTACACATAACTTTTCACTCAAAACTCCATTTGGGTTCTACAATATATGGTTGGAAAGTTAACTCAACGAAATACAACTTTCCAGTTTTGTGTTTTTCCAAATTCACAACGGAACATGCACGAAGTGACGCGCGAAGTCATGCGCGTTAAGGGTTGAGGCAGAATGGTGCGCGAAATTACGCGCGAAGTGAAGCGCGAGCTCGCGCTAGTCACCCGGGAAAAGTGTCCTTTTTCATATTAGAAAAGGTATAATTGTTTGGGCACAACCCTACTTGGTATATATACATAGGAAGATGCCACTTTTGAGGATATCTAACATATTTTGGAGGGGAATTCACGTAAAGGAATACACACAACGCTTGGAGGAGGCTTCTAACTAGTTTATCTTCTTTTCTATTCCTTTAATCTCATAGTTTATTAGTTCTAGAGTTGTTGGTTGCTACATGAACGTTTTAGTTTGAAGCTTGAATTGTTCTTATTATTTTATCATATTGGTTTATTTTTTCAATCTTGCACTTAATTATTTGATTGCTTGATCACCAATTGGATACTATCTATGAATCTAGGATTAAACTCGGGAGAGGGAATTTTAGATTGCATATAAGATTGAGTAGAGCAAGATCTTAACTCTTAGGGGGAGAGGATTTGCGGGTAGGATAGGAATATACCTAATCGCCTTGTTTGTTTATTATACAGGAATTATAAATGTGTTCTTGTTAATTCTAATTTCATAGGAATATAGGTGTTAGGTTAGCTTGAGTAGGCGAGTTATACTTCAGGAGAAGGCTACGAGCAATATTAACCCCGTCAATCAATAAACTAGATAAATTAATTAGATGATTTAAATGGAAAACTCAACGGGATTGTTATCTAACCCATAGCTCTAGAATATTTACTTACATTGAATTCGTCTTTATAATTCGCCAACTTGTTTTCTTTAATCTCCTAGTTTTTTACTCTAGATTAATTTTAGTTAAATATTTATAAGTTAGGATTCACTTGAATAGATTAATTGTTTGGTTTAATTTAGTTGATAGTTAATCACAAGTCCCTGTGGATATGATATCTGGACTTACAATCCTATATTACTTGTCGACCACGTATACTTGCGTGTGCGTTTGGGAGCAACACCACGCATAGCCCTTTTTTTAAGGAGTGATTGCCGGGCATTGTACTGATGTGATACATAATATATACAATCCTAGGACACCCCTCTTTCATTCACGAATATGCTTAAATTGTAATTTTTTTTCAAAATCTCGCTTCTACTAGTTGTTTTTCAAACATTTGTGTATTTAAATTGAAATCCCCTTCTATTTGAGTCATACTTGTTTTATGCTAATTGTACAAAATTTACAAAAACTGTTTGGCTGGTAACTATACTAGTGGATCTTGAGGGGTGCCTGACACCTTCTCCTTAGGATAATTTCAAGCCCTTACCCTATCTCTGGTTATCAAACATAGTTATAAAAGAACCTTCAGATGACCTAAAGCACCTTAAATTGTTAGGTGGCGACTCTTCAAAAAACCCCTTTCCCAAAAGGAAAGATTTGTACAATAGAAAAATGTCATAAACCTAATTCCGCAAGGAAAAAAGGGGGACGCAACAATATACACTTATTCACAACGTATCTACAAATTTTATACATTATTTCTACACAGTTAAATACAACTCCAATATCATACAACTTAAATACAATTTTTATACAAATATATCTTTTGTATATTTTGTATCTAATTTATACATAGTAAAAATAAATTTTATACAACTACTTATATATTATATAATTTATCTACAACTTTCACATATTATTTCAATCCAGTTAAATACAACTATATTTGTAATGACCTGACCGATCGTTTTGAGTTTTTGCACTTTGATCACCAGTTCTCGGGCATGACTTGCCCCCTGTTATGTATTATGTGACTGATATAGATCATTGGTTTTGGTTTTTACGAAAATCGGAATGAATTTGAAGGAACAATCACAGTTGAAAGTTTTGAATTTGAAAGGTTTGACCAAGGATTTGACATATTTAAATATGAGCTTGGATCGGAATTTTTATGATTTGGTTAGCACTGTTAGGTGATTTTGGACGTAGGAGCATGATCGAAATCCATTTTGGAAGCCCGTGGTAGGTTTAGGCTTGAATTGGCGAAAACGAGATTTCGCCGTTGCCGGTTGATAGGTGAGATTTTGATATAGAGGTCGAAATGAAATTCCGGAAGTTGTAGTAGTTTCGTTGTGTCATTTGGGACGTGTGTGTAAAATTTCAGGTCATTCAGACGTAGTTTGGTTGGGTTTTATCAAAAGCATATTTCGGAAAGGCTTGAATCCGATGTGATTTGATAGATTTGATGTCGTTTGAGGTGTTTCAATGATTGGAACAAGTTCAAATAAAGTATTGGGTGATGCTTGTGCTTTTGTTTGAGGTCGCAAGGGCCTCGGGGTGATTTCGGGTGCTTAACGGAGAAGTTAGATGTTGATTGCAGCTTCAGATTTTGCTGCTTCTAGTATTTTCGCATCTACGGTTAGGGAGGACCGCAGATGCGGCGCCACAGAAGTGGGCAATTTATTGCAGAAGTGAAAAAAGGTCAGATGTGCAGAGATCGCAGAAACGGTAAGGTGATCGCATTTGCAATGCTGCAGATGCGGGAGTTTAGCTGCAGAAGTGGATTCGAGAGGAATGTTAGGGACTGCAAATGCGGTTGTGGGGGCTGCATCTGTGGAACCGCAAATGCAGAAGAATGGTCGTAGATGCGGATGTGGCCAGTTTTAGTAATTTTCGTAGAAGCGGATTAATAACTACAAAAGCGGTATCGCAGAAGCGGTTGGTGAGTCGCAGATGCAAAAATGTCTGGCAGAGCATATAAGTTAATCCATTTCGCAAAATTGAGTTATTTCACCATCTTTGGACTTCGGCTTGAGAAATTTTGGACGATTTGAGAGAGGGATATCAAGGGAACTTTGTTAAGGTAAGAATTTCGGACCTAAAACACATTTCTATGGTAATATTTTATGAATTAAGACTGAAATTTAAGGAATTTATGAACCAAAAATGGAGGTTTAGGGCTTGAGTTTAAGAGACCTTAAATTGGGGATTTGAGGGGTCAGTTGAACTTCGAATCTTGTGATTTTGATATGTATGAAATCGTGGGGAGACGAGGAATCTAATGATGTAAAATTTTCTGAGTTTCGAGAAGTGGGCCCATGGCTCAGGTTTATCTAATTTTGGGATTTTTGATATTTTTCGATTGTTTTCTCTTGGGCTTTGTTCCCTTATCATATTTTGACATATTTGTTCTGGTTTTGGATAGATTTGACACGCGTGGAGGCCGATTGGATGGGAAAAGGCGTCTCGTGCTAGAGATTTCGTCGGTTCAAGTTGAGTAATGATTGTAAATGATATGCAGAGGGTTTGAAACCCCGAATTGCACATCATAGTGCTATATTGAGGTGAGACACACAATGGATGATGAGCGTGTGGTCTTTTACTACAGGGGATTGTGACTTGGTCCGTCCCAACTGATGATTTTACTGCATATTTGACTGAAACTTATTTGTTATCAGCATGATTTGGGCTGATTGCCATATTTGGGTTTCATGCCAATAATTTGAATCCCTTCGGGGATGGTTGTTGATATTTCCTCACTGTTTGATTTCATACTTGAACTCATTCATGTATTTTCCACTATTTTCAAAACTCAGCCAAGTTTATTTTACTTTAACACTTGAAATGATATTTCCAATACTATTTTGGGTCGAGCAGCATGTTTTAATATTGCCCGAGGGGCTTATGTAATTTTTTGGGCTAAGTAAGGCCAAGGGCCTGTGTGGTGAGGATACTTTTGGATCAGGCTGCACGCTGCAATAGTGTTATACTAATACTGAAATGAGGCCAAGGGCCTAGACTTGATGCCACGTGAATGGGTTGATATTGTGCTTGGGCCATAAGGGGCCCCTCCCGGAGTCTGCACACCCCTAGTGAGCGTCGTTGATGAGAAATGGATTGGGCTGCACGCCGCAGCGATACTAGTACTGTTCTATGTGTTTAATTTATTTCATTTGTCTGCCATTATCTGTTGTCTGTGCTACTTCATGAAATATCCACCTGATTGCCTGGCATTATCTGTTGACTGAGTGTTGTGTCGAGGGGTGGATTTCTGTGCTTATCTGCACTATTTGTTTGCATTCATTTTCGTGACCGCTGAAAAAGTCATTTTCAAAAGAGATTTAAATTGAATAAGATGTTTCCCTAAAGATTTCACAGTTTTACTGTTTTTCTCAAAAGGGATTTTGCACTTCTCTATACAACATGATGATTTGTTATACGTGATTTCTTACTGCTCAGTTGTTATTTACCTTTATTACTAACTGAGTTAGAGTACTCACTTTACTCCCTGCATCTTGTGTACAGATGCATGTATTTATTCAACCGGTAGCGGGTTTTGGCTGATCAGAGGCAGAGTTATAGGAGTTAACGAGGTGACTGCCAGCGTTCCCAGCACCTCTTTTCTCTCTTTTGTTCATTATTCCAGTTTTGTATATTTTAGACCTTGTAGTTAGATTTACACTCTAATAGATGCTCGTGACTTGTGATACCCCAGTTTGGGTTGTGTTGGGTTGTACTTCCGCTAATTAATATCATTAAATCATATTTAAACTGCTTATGATTTGTTTAACTGCTTAAAAGAGGTGTTTTGTAATAGTCTGGCTGGCTTTGTCTTCACGAGAGGCGTCATCACGATCGGAGCCGAGTTTGGGTCGTGACTAGTTGGTATTAGATCCTAGGTTACTAGGTCTCACGAGTCATGAGCAGGTTTAGTAGAGTCTCACGGATCGGTATGGAGACGTCTGTATTTATTCTCGAGAGGCTGCAGAACCTTTAGGAAAAATTCACAGTCTTGAATTCTTATCGTACGTCCTTGATTCATCTTGAGATGTAACTCTTGAAACTCCTTCCACGCGTTCGCATGTGCATATGAGCGCTAAGTATTAGATGTGCGTTGATGGATTGTGATCCCCCGATCGAGGGGCGAGAAGTAATCTCTGTGAGTTTTTGTTGGGCCAATCTGGAGGACATGAGGCCGAATCTTTGCCTATGGCTTGAGCACCAAGGTACTGATTATGTGAGCAAGTGTTTTGAACTTATATGTTCGATAGTGTCCCTGTTAATGGAAGTGACGGCCGTGGCTAGGTGATGAGTATGTTAGTACTTTGAGATATATCTATATGACGTGGGAGTGACGAGGAGGGCCTGCTGAAGGATAGAGGAACTATTAGGTGCCGGAATTCCATCTTGATTCAAGTTATAGCCCCGAATTATGGGCGTGTGAAGGATATTTTCATGTTTTCTTATTGTTAGTGAAGTAAAATCCATGTTGTGGTATGAGTTCAGACTCAGGAAGGCTAAGTGACTGCGGACAACTTATGACAGTGAAAGGTATACAGAAATGTGATATTGAGGCAAAGCAGGTGGGTTATCTCCTGCAGAGTGTTCTGAAGTGGTGTGATCCCTATGTGTATGTTAGAAGATCTCATGTGTAATTGAAAAGTACGAGTTATAATTTGAAATTTTGGGTCTCTTAAGAGAGTGGGCTTCACTGTTGCGGGGATGAATGTGAGATTTGTAGAAAATTTACAGTACTAGATGATCTGTGTTTTCACAAGCTTACAAATGATTTGAGTTTAATCTCACTATGGTATTGTGGCGTCAATAGAGTAAAAGTGTTATGAGTTATCGAGTGTATCTGAATCTATGGCTTCGAGCCAAGTGGGGGAGTCTACGGTGAGCAGTCGAGTGCACGATTAGGTGCCATATGGGTTCTAGTTTGAGGCATGTGGGCGAATCAGTTATGGCTCACGGAATTGAGACCGAGGATGGCTCGAGTAAAAGAAAATTTTGACAAGGTTATATGGTGCTTCGTAGGTGTATGAGAATCACAAGATGTCTTAAGTTGTTGTTGGTAAAGAATGCTCGGTGCATAGGGCAGGAAGATGCTTGTTTGTATTGGGATGAGGTCGCATCCTGTGTGTCAGAGTGCTAATGAGGCACGGGTGGTTCTGTTCATTTGATTAGGTAAATTGCAGCTTGAATAAGAGTGAAAGATATGCGAGAATAGTTCTAATGTGTTCAAGAGTCTGTATATATCAATTGAGTGCTCTAAAGTTACATATGTGGTTAGAAACTGTTGTTTTCATTGGAAGAGGTCAAGACTTGTGGTATTTATATGTGAATTTTGGGATTCTATATATCAGTATCGAGAAAGTAGAGGTAACAAACTTAGATTCACAGGAAGTTCTTCAAAGTAAGGTATTATGGAATGTGGTATTTCTAGGAATATTTGAAAGAGTATTCAATGGCTTATGGGTCTTAGTCAGTATGGTTTTATGCTGGGGTCTCGCGTGGTAAGCTTGGGTTAAGGCATTGTGGTGCTACAACAAGAGGGAATATCAAGCTGATGATGAATCGGAAGAAAATTTAGATAGATGGAGTAGCTTGATAGTAGACCGAATCGGTATGGTAAGGATATGATTAATTCTTTGTATGTGTTTGAGGTAATGGGTTCTTACAGGTATTTTGCAGCAATACTCTTAGGTCTTGATGGCTTGCTTAGCTTGGTCTAGATAGAAGGATTCAATCCTGGCTGTTTAATTTGTGCAAACGGAATTGGTAGAGCTTTTGTGGATTTCTACCGCGGTTACAGAAGTGCATTTTCTAAGAATGTGAGAGGCATGGGATGTGTAGTGATTTTCTTCTAGATGGGATCAATGGAAGTTCTTGACTAGTTGAGGGCGTAGATTTTTGTGGCTCGAAAGGGAGATAAAAGTTTTCATGTTATCCTTGGATGGTATGGTATATGCGGTATGTTGTGGAGGACCAGGACTGGCTTGTGCTAGATTACAGTTCAGTTTTGAAAGGAAGTTTATAAAACTCTTAGGCAGTGGGTAACCTCAGATAATCAAGGAAATGGTACTGCTAATTGGAAGTGATTTGACGGGAGTATATGTTTTAGAAAAAAGGGCAATGTGATTGAAATGATGATGCTTCAGTAGTATTGCGACACTTTCTTATTGGGTCGACTGGTGATATTTGGGTTTGCTTGGTGGCATAGGCAAATTTTAGAGTATCTATCGTGGAATGATTGGGTATTAAGGGTGTGGCATGTGTTCAGATGGCGAAATTGGGATTAAATATGGTGATTCATGTGCTGTATGGATATAGAGACGGAAGTTCTCATATTCAGGCTATGATGTGGTATGTTAGATACGGATGTGATGTTAGGGTTTAGACTGGTTGTCTCCGTGTTGGGTCATTTAGGAATATTGCGCTACGGACTATGCCGGAAATGCCATGGGTTGAGTGGCGAGGTGTGTTGGATTATGTTCTAGTAGAGTGGTTTGTATTTTAAAGACCCAGCGAATAGCTAGGAAGGATTGCCTTTCTTAATTGGGATTTCATAATGGATGTCAGTGTAGAGGTTGCTTTCACTGATTCAATTCCGCTGTTGAGGGACTTTTTTATGGCTCGGCCTATCGCCGGGCAAGGTTGTTGATTTCGGTATTGATTTGGTGGCAGACACTGTATCGTAGGGCACCGACAGAGTTGGGGAGTTGTGAGAACAGCTTCAGGATTTCCTTAATAAAGAGTTCGTTGGTAGGCCAATGTGGATGCGTGTCCTAGCTTGAGTTGGCTTAGTTGGCTCTGAATTGTATGGTTGATGGTTATGTGGATTCGATTGTTATTGAGCTTGTTGGTAAATTAGGAGATCTATGAGCTATCTTTAGGTGTTGCGAGGTGTTATGATTTCTTGGTTATGGGCACATATGGTGCAGTTTGTTTGGGGTCTCGTAGTGGAAGTCGAGCAGGAAGAGTAATTGGGTGTCGCTCAGTGAATGACATATCGAGCAGGAAGAGTAATTGGGTGTCGCTCAGTGAATGGCGTATCGATTATGATCTATCAGGTTGCGTGGTATATTTTATTTGTTTCACAGTGGGTGTAATGATTTGTTTTAGTCCCAAACATTAACTGGTGCATGGTTGTCGCCTTCGAGCATAATGACTTGAGGTGTTTTCATGTGGAGCAGTATTTGGATAGGATCGTGCATTGCCGCGAAGCTATGTGGAGATCTTTGGGATCATTAATGAGTACGAACAAATTTGATTTCAGCATGTTGGAAGGGTAATATCGAGGTTCGGCTTAAAAAAATGCTATGGTAATTGCATAAGGAGAAATGACATCATGAATGGTTGATCTGAGAAATTGTTTTGGTTTACTGCATGTTTCATTATCGTTGGCAGTATATGAAAGTGTTAGAATAAGACTTTAGCTAATAAGAGGTTTTCTATCTGCATTGGTTGTTGTGGGCAGCTGCTGTGAATGGAAGTTATCGTTGTATGTGTTTGAGTTACATGGTATATCATATAATTGCAACTGAGGTTGTAGGCAAGGGCTATTACAGCTGGTTCGGTCATGTTCAGAGTGTAAGTGTGAGGTTTTGATCGTATTGATGGTTTCAGAAGTGGAAGTGTGGTTCTATGATTCATGGGCTAGATTGGGTTGTGTAATTTCCGTTTCTATGTGTTATAGGACCTATATGAGATAGGGTGTCGTGAGATCACCCCCGGCTATATGCATGGTAAGGTTATTCAGCGATTGGTTGGCTTTTAGGGCAACTCTAGTTACGTTCGAGGATGAACGTGTGTTTGAGTGGGGGAGGATGTAACGACCTGACCGGTCATTTTGAGCTTTTGCACTTTGATCTCCAGTTCTCAGGCATGACTTGCCCCGTGTTATATTATGACTAATATTGATCGTTTGTTTTGGTTTTAGGAAAATCGGAATGAATTTGAAGGAACAATCTCAGTTGAAAGTTTTGAATTTGAAAGGTTTGACCAAGGATTTGAGCTTGGATCGGATTTTTTATGATTTTGTTAGCTACGTTAGGTGATTTGGGACTTAGGAGCGTGATCAGAATGCATTTTGGAAGCCCGTGGTAGGTTTAGGCTTGAATTGGCAAAAACGAGATTTCGGCGTTGGCGGTTGATAGGTGAGATTTTGATATAGAGGTTAGAATGAAATTTTGGAAGTTGCAGTAGTTTTGTTGTGTCATTTGGGATGTGTGTGTAAAATTTTAGGTCATTCGGACATAGTTTGGTTGGGTTTTTGATCAAAAGTGAATTTCAGAAGATTTTGGAAACTTAGGCTTGAATCCGATGTGATTTGATAGATTTGATGTCGTTTGAGTTATTTTGATGATTGGAACAAGTTCGAATAAGGTATTGGTTTGTGCTTTTGGTTGAGGTCACGGGGGCCTCGGGGTGATTTCGGGTGCTTAACGGAGAAGTTAGATGTTGATTGCAGCTTCAAATTTTGCCGCTTCTGGTATTTTTGGATGAGCGGTTAGGGGGGACCGCAGATGCGGCACCGCAGAAGCAGGCGATTTATCGCAGAAGCGAAAAAAGGTCAGATGTGCAAAGATCGCAGAAGCGTTAAGTTGACCGCATCTGCAATGCCGCAGATGCGGGAGTTTAGTTGCAGAAGCGGATTCGAGAGGAATGTCAGGGACCGCAAATGCGGTCGTGGGTCCCGCATCTGCGGAACCGCAAATGCGGAAGAATGATCGTAGACGCGGATATGGCTAGTTTTAGTAATTTCCACAAAAGCGGAGTAATAACCTCAAAAGCGGTACCGCAGAAGCAGTTGGTGATTCGTAGATGCGAAAATGTCTGGCAGAGCATAGAAGTTATTCCATTTCGCGAAAGTTATTTCACCATCTTTGGACTTTGGCTTGAGAGCTTTTGGACGATTTGAGAGAGGCATTTCAAGGGAACTTCGTTAAGGTAAGAATTTCTGACCTAAAACACATTTCTATGGTAATATTTTATGAATTCAGACTGAAATTTAAGGAATCTATAGACTAAAAATGGAGGTTTAGGGCTTGAGTTTAAGGGAGATCAAATTCGGGATTTGAGGGGTCAATTGAACTCCGATTATTGTGATTTTGATATGTATGAACTCGTGGGGATATGAGGAATCTAATAATGCAAAAATTTCTGAGTTTCGAGAAGTGGGCTCAGGGCTCGAGTTTTGCTAATTTTGGAATTTTTGATATTTTTCGATTGTTTTCGCTTGGGCTTTGTTCCCTTAGCATATTGTGACATATTCGTTCTAGTTTTGGATAGATTCGATGTGCGTGGAGGCCAATTTGAGGGGCAAAGGCTTTGCGAGCTAGATATTTTGCCTGTTCCAGATGAGTAATAATTATAAATGATATTCTGAGGGTTTGAAACCCCGGATTGCACATCGTAGTGCTATATTGAGGTGAGCCACGCACTGGATGATGAATGTGGGGTCTTTTACTACTGGGGATTGTGACTTGGTCCGTCCCGACTGATGATTTTACTGCATATTTGACTGAAACTTTTTTGTTATCATCATGATTTGGGCTGATTGCTATATTTGGGCTTCGTGCCAATTATTTGAACCCCTTCGGGGATGGTTGTTGATATTTCCTCACTGTTTGATTTCATACTTCAGTCATGTATTTTCCACTGTTTTCAAAACTCAGCCAAGTTTATTTTGCTTTAATACTTGAAATGATATTTCCAATACTATTTTGGGTCGAGCAGCATGTTTTAATATTGCCCGAGGGGCTTATGTAATTTTTTGGGCTAAGTAAGGCCAAGGGCCTGTGTGGTGAGGATACTTTTGGATCAGGCTGCACGCTGCAATAGTGTTATACTAATACTGAAATGAGGCTGATGACCTAGACTTGATGCTACGAGATCGCTTCATATTGCGCTTGGGCCGTAAGGGGCCCCTCCCGGAGTCTGCACACCCCCATTGAGGGCCGTCGACGATAAATGGATTGGGCTGCATGCCACAGTGGTACTAGTACTGTTCTATGTGTTTACTTTATTTCTTTTGTCTACCATTATCTGTTGTCTGTGCTACTTCATGCAATATCCACCTGATTGCCTAACATTATCTAATGATTGAGTGTTGTGCCGACGGGCGGATTTCTGTGCTTATCTGCACTATTTGTTTGCATTCATTTTCGTGACCGCTGAAAAAGTCATTTTGAAAAGAGGTTTAAACTGAGCTAAGATGTTTCTCTAAAGATTTCACCGTTTAACTGTTTTTCTCAAAAGGGTTTTTGCACTACTTTATATAGCATGATGATTTGTTATACGTGATTTCTTACTGCTCAGTTGTTATTTACCTTTATTACTTACTGAATTGGAGTACTCACTTTACTCCCTGCACCTCGTCTGCAGATGAAGGTATTTATTCACCCGGTAGCGGGTTTTGGTTGATCAGAGGTAGAGTTGTAGGAGTTAACAAGGTGACTGCCAGCATTTGCAGCACCGCTTTTCTCTCCTTTGTTCATTATTCCAGTTTTATATATTTTAGACTTTGTAGTTAGATTTACTCTCTAACAGATGCTCGTGACTTGTGACACCCCGGTTTGGGCTGTGTTGGGTTGTACTTCCGCTAATTAATATTATTAAATCATATTTAAACTGCTTATGATTTGTTTAACTACTTAAAAGAGTTGTTCTGTAATGGTCTGGCTGGCCTTGTCTTCACGAGAGGCGCCATCACAACCGGAGCAGGGTTTGGGTCGTGACAACAATAACATACAACTTAAATACAAATTTTGTCCAAAACATTAACAATATGTGTTTTTTATATTTTGTATGTAATTTATACATAGTAAAAACAAATTTCATACAACTAATGTACAATTTTCATACATTATTTCTACTCAATTATATAAAAACTACAATATCATACAACTTAAATATAATTTTTATATAATGTTGTTCAGATTTCATACAATAGTTAAATAAAAAAATAAAAATAAATAAATAACAGAATATAATTTTTCTATAATTTTACTACAATTTCTACTATATAATGTATGTTATGTCTTCTTCTTCGAGTTTCAATCTGAAATTCATCCAAAATCAAGTCTAATCTTCACCAAAACCCCTCAAAATTGAGATATAAAATCTAAACCATATTCTAAATTATTTCCAACAGCACCTAATCCAAACAAATAATAATTTTTGAATACCCAAATTCGAATTCAAAGGTTTTTAATGGCTATCAATGGTGGAATTGCTGCTCTCTTTTCCTTTGCTTTATATTACTGAAATTTGGGATTGAGAGATAGAGAGAGACATAGAGAAAATTCTTAATTCTTTGCAACAACATCCAATCTAAACAAACAATGTCTTTTGAAAACCCAAATTCAAATTCAAAGCTTCAAAGTTTTTTAATAGTTGTCAATGCTGGAGGGGTTACAGATTTTTGCTGGTTTTAGAAGAGGAAATAGTGGGTGATTGAAGCGGAAATCCTAGGGTATGGTTTGATACGTGGGTGAGGGGGAGGTGGTTTGGGGAGAGAAACTTGGGGGTAGTGGGAATATACAGTAGAGTTAAATTAGGAGACTAATTAATACCATTCAAATCCGTAAAATGTACATAAATTGTAATTAGGTATATAAAAGGTAATTATACTAAAAGTTAAGCATGGAGCGTAATATAGTTTACTATATGCCATAGGAATGTAAAAATCTCTTAAATGAGCTCCCAATTGGCCCAGATTCAATTCTTTCTCATTGAATAAAAATACAACCAAAATATACTAACTAATATTAGTTAATAAGAATAAATTATTAAAATAAACTATATATTAAAATAAAAATATTTTTTATATTTTTTTAAATGTTATAAATATTATAAAATACTAATAAGCTAAAAAAATGTTATAAACTATTTTTTTTTGTGTTTATAGACTTATGTTTTAAAATTAAAACTAAAAGTTGACTGAGATTCTATAAAAATAAAAATAAGTAAATATTTTTAAAATACTACTTTCAAAAGTTGTGCGGGTCAAAATTACGTGCTTACAGGTACCCTTCTTTGCTTGAAAACTTGAAAAGATATCGGAGAAAGAACAATAAGCAACGTAACTGATTTGTTCCCGGAAGCTTATTTAAAATGAAACAAAGATGGATGAAAGATTGTGACCGAGTTCTGGTATCTGAGCTGCCTACATATCATTGGCTATAAAGGAATCAGGCCACGTGTAGTTCAGAAGTGATTGAAGTGATCGAGTATGATAAGATAACGAGAAAGTCGAGTGAGGTACCGTTCCGTCAAGGTTCCAGTCTGCGGTCCTATAATTACATCAAAATCAAAATCTAAAAGAACTAAACAAGCCTACCAGCTATTAGTTACATGATTCCTATCTATAAGTCTTCCGAAGCTTGATCTTGAGTCTCGAATAGTTCTTCATGCAGACTTTTGATTTGAACCTTGATGCTTGCTAGCTGCAGGTGCTGGTTCATTCTTTCACGGCTTCTTCGGATCAAAATTGGACTTGTAGCGCTCGTCAATTCATCCATGTCTTGAGCAGTTCACATCTTTCATCTACTTCTGCATTTTTGATTCACTTTTTTTTAATTCTGGATTGAGACTTTTTGTTTTGGTCATCTCAGACTGTCGACTCGCATTCTTGAGGAAAGCTTCTGCTACTTCTAACTTGAATTGAATTTTTAAATGACTTCTCTCGTTCTCCAGGTGGGTGCCTGCTACTGACTTAAAATTTGAAGTAACTCTAAAATGAATTCCCTCGTTCTCCAGGTAGGCGCCTTTTGCTAACTAACAACTTGAAATAAATTCCCTTGTTCTCCAGGTAGGAGCCTGCAACTGACTTAAATTTGAAATGAATTCCGACATTCTCCAGGTGGGCGCCTGCAACTAACTTACAACTTGAAATGAATTCCTTCGTTCTTTAGATGGGTACCTGCAACTGACTTAAAATTGAAATGAATCCTCCCATTCTCTAGGTGAGCGCCTGCCAATGACTTGAACTTGAAATAAATTCCCTCTTTCTCCAAATAGGCGCCTGCTAATGACTTGAACTTGATGTAAATTCCCTCATTCTCCAGGTGGGCGCCTGCTACTGACTTAAAACTGAAATGAATTCCCTTGTTCTCTAGGTGGGCGCCTACCACTGACTTAAACTTGAAATGAATTCCCTCGTTCTCCAAGGGGGTTCCTGCAACTAACTTACAACTTGAAATGAATTCCCTTGTCCCAAAATTGGGCGCCTGCAATTGACTTACAACTGAAATAAATTCCCTTATTGTCCAGGTGGGCGCCTACCAATAACTTGAACTCGAAATAAATTCCCTCATATTCCAGGTGGGCGCATACCAATAACTTGAACTTGAAGTAAATTCTCTCATTCTCCTGGTGGGCGCCTACCAATGATTTTATCACGACCCGAATTTACAACACTCGGGATCGTGATGGCGCCTAACCTTTTAGAATGCTAACCAAGCCAACAGATAGAGAATTAAATAGGCTAACATTGACCAATTCAATAAATAGCAGCAATTTAAAACAAGAAAAATTAAAGGAGTGCGGAATCTCTCAATAATCCATGTGCTAATACATGACTACCCAAAATCCGGTGTCACAATCCACGAACTTCTAAGAGTCACTGCAAGTACTGGCTGAAAGAAAACACAATTGTTTCTGAATTAATGTAAAAACAATGAACTGGAAAGGGACTCCAGGGTCTGCGAACATTAGCAGATCTACCTTGGGTCTCATGTAGGACTGAAGGCAGCACCTCAACTCGGGTCAACACGGTCCAGTACCGAAATCTACATAAAAAGTGTAGAGTGTAGCATCACTACAATCGACCCCATATATTGGTAAGTGCCGAGCCTTACCCCGGTGAAGTAGTGGCGAGGCTATGATACGACAATAACCTGAACCTATACAGTTAAATCATATACGAGAAAATAACAACAAATGGAAATTTAAACAGGTAATAACGGGTAGGGGAAAACATGCTGAGGGAAATATCAAATTCTTATAGTATAACCGTAATGAATCGTAGTAAATAACATACTTTGCACCAACGAAAATAATAACATAGCAAAAAAGTGCACGACATCACCCTTCGTGCTTTTACTCACTCCCTCACCACAAAAAACATTAAAAACAACACGGCATCACCCTTCGTGCATTAACACTCTCATAAAATGGCACGACATCACCCTTCGTGCATTATCACTCACAAAATATGGCACGACATTAGCCTTCGTGGATTAGCTCTCTCATAACATGACACGACATCACCCTTCGTGTATTATCACTCACAAAATATGGCATGGCATCACCCTTCGTGCATTATCACTCGCAGAATATGGCACGAAATCACCCTTCGTGCACTATAACTCACAAAATATGGCACGACATCACCAGTCGTGCATTATCACTCACTCATAAAATATTGCACGGCATCACCCTTCGTTCTTTATCACTCACTCATAAAATATTGAACGGCATCACCCTTCATGCTTTAATACTCTTCCTCACCACAACAATGAACAATAACAACAAGGAGATAGAAATATCAAGAACCAGTCTTACTTCAGTATTTAATTTCACAATACCAACCTCAACTCTGAGTTAATACTCAATCAGTACCAAATTTCGTGGAACATGATAAGAGTTGCTCAACACATGGAATAACAAGTCTAAAAATGAGATATATGATCAAAGAGTACAACATTTACAAGAATAAAACTAACTCGCATGATATGACTCGACATCAACGCATAGGCACTCGTCACCTTACCTATACGTTCTCAATATCAAAACACGTAGAAAACAGGCAAGTACTACCTAATCCCACAAGCCAGGGCTATATCAACACTTACCTCGCCTCCGTGGGATACTCAAAGCTCGATCACAACTTTCCCCTTGAAATTCTGAAGAACACTTGAAATTTCTATTTTCACAACCGGATGCCCGAAATACGTCAAATCAACTCTATTTTCACCAAAATTCACAGACATGACTTAAATATTATATTGAACCTGTACCGGGCTCCGGAACCAAAATATGGGCCCGATAACAATGAGATCAAACATTAATCAATTTCTTTAAATCCTTACATTTTTCAGTTTAACAATTTGTAACAAAAATACATTACTCGTGCTAGGGACCTCTAAATCCGATTTCGGGCATACGCCCAGGTGCTATATTTTACTATGGATCCTCCGGGACCATCAAAATAGGGGTCCGGTCCGTTTACTCAAAATGTTAACCGAAGTCGACTAAAATCAGCTTTTAAAGGCAAAAATTATTTTTTTTTCACATAAAGGCTTTCTGGAAACGTGCCTGGACTGCGCATGCAAATCGAGGAGGAATAAAATGAGGTTTTGAAGGCCTCAGAACCTCGAATTGGGTTCTAAATCACAAGACGACCTTTTAGGTCATCACGAATTTGAACTCGAAATAAATTCCCTTATTCTCCAAGTGGGCGCCTGCCAATGACTTGAACTTGAAATAAATTCCCTCATTCTCTAGGTGGACGCCTGCCAATGAGTTGAAACTTAAAATTACTCTAAAATGAATTCTGAAATGACTTTCCTCGTTCTGTAGGTGGGCGCATGCTATTACTGCAAAATAGACAAAATAAAAGCAACTTTTCTGCCCAAGTTTGCACTAGGAAGATTTGTGAGTTGTTACCAGAACTATAAATCACCTATGCTATTGATGAAAGATGCAATGAGGAGAGTAAAATTAAAGACCCGACTAGGATGTGAGTCTCTTGTGATTAAAACTAACAAACTTATGCTTGGAAGTACGTTTCCTAAGAGTAAAACTAACAAACTTTGACTTGGAAGTGCGAATCCTAAAAAAAGTATAACAAGAATGACTCAAGCTTGGAAGTGCGTCTCCTAAATGAACTTAAATGACCAAACCTAGGAAGTGCGTCTCCCAAAAAGTATAACCTTAAAGACCCACTAGGAAGTGCGTCTCCAAAGGGTAAAGTCTCAATGACTCAAACTAGGAAGTGCGTCTCCTAAGGATGAACTTAAATGACCCAAAACAAATTCTTATGAACTTCAAGTTCTTCAATTTACTTCCAATGAGACGAAACACACTTATACTGCTCGGATTGACACCAAATTTAGCATGCAAGTCTTAAATAACATTAAAGAACTATTCCTGGTCTCAAAATCTTGTTTGGATCTCGATATAATCAAAACCTGCTGTAAACCAAATTTAAAGAACTTCCAAAAACCTTCAAGAACCAACTTTCATTATTATACGCCAAAATGCTCCCAGGTCATAACCCAATCTGAACATACGCCCAAGTCCGAAATTATCATACGAATCTATTGGAACCGTCAAATCCCGATTTTGATGTCGTTTACACAAAATGTTGACCGAAGTCAAACTTGGACTTTCAGGCAAACCTTAAGCAACCAAGTGTTCCGATTTCAACCCAAACTCTTCAAAATCTCGAACTATCTATCCCCGCAAATCATAAATCGATAAAAGTAAGTACGAGGAGTGTTATTTAGGGGAACATAATTCTAGAAAGAAAAACGACCAGTCAGGTCGTCACATTCTCCACCTGTTAAATAAATGATCATCCTCGAACGAGTTTAGAGTCATACCTGAAGTGCTAAATAAGTGGGGATATCTGCTCCGCATGTCCGCCTCGGACTCCCAGGTCGCTTTCTCGACTGGTTGGCCTCTTCACTGAACCTTTACCGTGAAGATCCTCTTGGATCTCAACTGGCGATCTTGTCTCTCAACAATAGCAATCGGCTCCTTGTCATAACCCAAGCTCTCATCTAGCTGGATAGTGCTGAAGTCTAAAACATGAGACAAGTTGGCATGTACCTCCGGAGCATAGACACGTGAAAAACAAGATGGACTCACGATATGCTGGGGGGTAAAGCAAGCTCATAAGCAACCTCCCAAACTCGCCTCAACACCTCAAATAGGCCTATAAACTTGGGTCTCAAATTGCCCTTCTTGCCAAATCTCATAATATCCTTCATCGGCGAGATTTTCAAGAGAACCTTCTCGCCGACCATGAATGATACATCCCACGCGTTCTAATCCACATAATGTTTCTCTCTAGACTATGTTGTGCGAAGTCTTTGCTGAATAAACTTTACCTTTTCCAAGGCATTTTTCACTAAGTCAGTACCGTACAATGTATCCTCACCAGGCTTAAACCAGCCGATAAAAGAATAACATCGCCGATTATATAAAGCCTCGAATGGATCCATCTCGATGCTAGACTGATAGCTGCTGTTGTAAGCAAACGCGGCCAAAGACAAGAGCTGATCCCACTGCCCCCAAAGTCAATCAGACATGCTCTAAGCATGTCTTCCAGAATCTAAACTATCCACTCCGACTGTCCATCGGTCTGCGGATAAAATGCTGTGCTGATCTCTACACGGGTCCCCAACTCACTCTGTACAGCTCTCCAAAAATTCAAAGTGAAATGAGGGACCTTATCGGATATGATGGAAATGGGCACACCGTGTAACTGGACTATCTCCCAAATATAAATTCGTGCCAACCTCTTTGAAGTATAGGTAGTCACAACTGGAATGAAGTGTGCTGACTTGGTCAACCTATCGATAATGACCCAAAATGTATCATACTTCCTCAAGGTCCGCGATAACCCAACTACAAAGTCTATAGTAATGCTCTCCAATTTCCACTCAAGTATAGTCATCTGCTGAAGTAGATCACATGGCCTCTGATGCTCATACTTGACCTGCTGGCAATTTAGGCATCTAGCTACATACTCAACTATTTCTTTCTTCATTCGCCGCCATAAAAAATGTTGTCTCAGGTCATGATACATTTTCATAGCACTTGGATGAATAAAATACCATGAACTGTGTACCTCCTCTAGAATCCTCTCCTTCAACCTGTTGACTTTTGGAACACATAGGCGACCCTGGAGTTGCAGAACACCATCCTCACCAATAGAAACCTCCTTGGAACTACCCTGTAGTACCGTCTTTCTTAGAACTGCAGTGTGGATCATCATATTGCTGAGCCTTGATCTCCCCTGATAGTGAAGACTGGGAAATAACATATGCAAAAACTCGACAGGGATCTAAAATATCCAACCTTACAAGTCGGTTAGCCAAGGACTGAATGTCCAAAGCTAGTGGCATGTGCTCTATTGAAATGAAAGCCAAAGTACCCATACTCTCTGCTTTCCTGCTTAAGGCATCTGCGACGACATTTGCCTTGACCGGATAATAAAAAATGGTGATATCATAATCCTTCAGTAACTCAAGCCATCCACGCTACCTCAAATTGAGATCTCTCTGCTTGAACAAATGCTGCAAGCTACAATGATCAGTATAAACCTCACATGACACCCCATACAGATAATGCCTCCATATCTTAAGAGCATGAACAATCGCGGCTAACTCTAGGTCGTGCACACGGTAGTTCTTCTCATGAATCTTCAGCTAATGCAAAACAGATGCAATAAATCATCCCTCATGCATCAATGCATGACCCAAACTAACGCGTGAAGCATCAAAATACATAGTATACATCCCCAAACCGGAGGCCAACAGTAAAACCTGAGCTGTAGTCAAACCTGCCTTAAGCTTCTGAAAGATTGCCTCACAATCATCGGAGCAATGGAATGGAGCACCCTTCTGGGTTAATTTAGTCAAAGGCGCTGCAATTGATGAAAAATCCTGCACAAACCGGCGATAATAACCTGTTAATCTTAGGAAACTCCTGATCTCAGTCACTGAAGTAGGACGTGGCCAACACCGAATTGCCTAAATCTTCTTGGGATCCACCTTAACACCCACTCTTGATATAATATGCACAAAGAATGCTACTGATCTAGCAAAAATTCAAACTGGGAGAACTTAGCATATAGCTTCTGCTCTCACAATGTCTGAAGCACTACTTTCAAATGATACTCGTGCTCTCCCAAGCTACGTGAGTAGATCAAGATGTCATCAATGAAGACAATAACAAAGGAATCAATATAAGGCCAGAACACCCTATTCATCAATTCCATAAATGTCGTGGGGGCATTAGTCACGCTGAAAGACTTCACTAGAAGCTCATAATGACCATACCTAGTACGTAAGGCAGTGTTCGGAACATTTGAGTCTCGAATTTTCAACTAGTGGTACCACGATCTCAAAACGATCTTAGAAAATACCCTAGAACCCTGCAACTAGTCAAACAAATCATTGATACACGACAACTAGTACTTGTTCTTGATGGTGACTTTGTTTAACTGGCGGTAATCAATGCACATCCGCATAGTCCTATCCTTCGTCTTCACAAATAACGTTGGTGCACCCCAAGGTGATACACTAGGCCTCACAAACCCCTTTTATTAACAAATCCTCAAGCTGCTCCTTCAATTCCTACAACTCGTTCGGAGCCATACAGTATGATGGGATAGATATAGGCTGGGTACCTGGAGCCAAATCCATGTCACGATCTGGTGGCATGCTTGGAAGGTTAGAAAGAAACACATCGGCAAACTCCTGGACTACTGCAGTGAATCAATCATCGGCGACTCAGCGGTGGTGTCCCGATCATATGCTAGATACACCAAATAATGTTTCTCGACCAAATGTCGAGCCTTCAGAAAAGAGATAACCTGACTAGATGAACTAACAGAGGAACCTTTCGACTCCAATCTCGGCAACTCTACCATTGCTAAAGTAACAGTCTTGGCATGACACACAAGGATGGCATGATATGGAGATAACCAATCCATGCCCAAGATGACCTCAAAGTCAATCATATCAAGTAATAGAAGGTCCGATCTAGTCTCGTAACCCCAAAATGTAACCATACAGGACCCGTAGATCCGTTCCACAACCATAAAATCGCCCATATAAGTGGACGCATAAACATGAGTACCCAAAAACTCACGAGGGATATCTAGGAAATGAGAAAATAGAGATGACACATATAATAGGTAGACCCTAGATCAAATAATACCAAAACATCCCTACCACAAATAGAAATAATACCTGTGATCACCGCATCTGAGGCCACTGCATTTGGTCTGGCCGAAAAATCATAGAATCTAGCTGGAGCACCGGCTGGCTGGCCTTCGCTTGGCTGAACAATAGCTAGCTGACCCCCTCCTACCTGGCCTCCACCTCTAGGAAGGCCCCTACCAACTTGTGCCCTGCCTCTGGGCGGTCAGGCGGCTGGTGCTGCAGTTATTGGCTGATGACCCTAATGTACTGCCTTGCCCCGAAGTCTAGAGTAGGTCCTCTTTATATGACCAAGATCTCCACACTCGTAACAACCTCTCGATACCATAGACTGCTGACTTGATTTCTGATCTTGCTATCCTGAAAACCCATTAGAAGAACCTTGAATGGCTAGTGGTCGGTATCAACTCTCTAGCATGACACTGAAATAGGCGCCAGAAGAACCCTAATGATCTGGTAGGTGGTAAGAACTCTCTCTCATAGCGCTGAAATAGGGTTGTGTTGGAACACCCCGAGGAGGTGGTGGTGCTATTGGATGTGTGGGCCTGCTAGGCTGACCCCTCCCAAACTGACGTCTGCCCTAGCTGGGGCACCTCTAAACTCTCCAGAGAATCGGGTCCTCTTGTCTTGCTGCATCTGCTCTCTACCCCTCTGGCAATAGCACTCAATCCTCCGAGAAATCTCCACTACTAGCTGATAATCAATTCCTATCTTAACCTTTCGGGCCATACTAGCCCGAATACCGGGGTGCAACCTCACAAAAAATCTTCACACTCTCTCTACTTCCGTAGGAAGTATCATAAGTGCATGATGAGACAACTCAGAAAATCTCGCCTTATATTCGGTCATGGACAACTAAATCTGCTTGAGTTACTCAAACTGACGCCACAACTCTTCCCACTGAGAGGGTGGAATATATCTATCAAATAGAAGCTGCATAAACTGATCCCAAGTCATGGAAGGAGAACCTGCTGGTGTACCAGGAAAGTAATATTGCCACCATCTACGAGCCCTACCCTCTAACTGGAAGGCGATGAAATCTACCCCATGGGACTCCAATGTTCTCATGTTATGCAGTCTGTCCCTGCACCGGTAAATAAAGTCTTGGGCGTCCTCATACCGCTCACCCACGAAGATGGGAGGGCATAGCCTAGTCCATCTATCAAGTAGCTTTTGCAAATCGCTATCTGCAATCGGTCTAGCCTTAAGTACTGCTCCGGTAACTAGCTGTGCCCCACCATCGGGTAGTGTTCTTGGAGTTTGATATATGGTAGTTGCTTGCCCAGGAGCCTGACTAGTAGGGGTCTGTGCTCCCCTCCTACCTGTGATATGGCTGGGTGTACTAGAAATAAATCGGCCTGAGTCATAGAATCCATGAACCGCAACATACGACCCATAACCTCCTGAAAGCCGGGTGCTATCATGAAATTTGCTAGGGTAGGCTCAGCTACGAGCACCTCACCCTACTCCTCAATAATGGGATCCTCTATAGGATCCGCTGGTGGTGCTAATAGGGCAACTCTGGGGCACCTTTGTCCCCTACCTTGGGCCGGTGCCCTCCCCCGGCCTCTGCCTCGGCCTCTAGCAACGGAGGAGCAGCTCTTCCCGTGTCTGAACATCTG
Organism: Nicotiana glauca; assembly: GCA_026770625.1. Classification (NCBI taxonomy): domain Eukaryota; kingdom Viridiplantae; phylum Streptophyta; class Magnoliopsida; order Solanales; family Solanaceae; genus Nicotiana; species Nicotiana glauca. Next base: position 21,338 of record MU749892.1, on the reverse strand, counting down.
CCATATACATCCTCACCATCTGTGAGAGAGTAGAGTGAGGGAATTTAGTATACCATCAACTGCACGATAGAAGATGAATAAAGAGTAGTTTCCTAATGCCCTATAGCCTCTCGAAGATAAGTACAAACGTCTCCGTACCGATCCACAAGACTCTACTGGATTTGCCCATAACTTGTGAGACCTATGTGAACATAGTGCTCTAATACCATGTTATCATGACTCAAATTATATATTAGGCCGTGATAGGGCTAACACCACTGTTAGGCAAGCCAACACTAATAAACTTGTGAATCCTCTTTTAAATAATTAGTACGCGAAAACCTTTCCATATTGATAAAAAACATAGGAGCTTGAAACTTAAGCATAAATAGATGGGAGTAATAAATATGAACTTAAATCATGATAGCAAACCCAAAATCAGAAATCTACCAATGCGTGTGCCAATACCTAGTGTCACTAGTATGTGGACAATCTATTAGAATATACAAAACCATACCATCCCACTGTCAGGAAAGGAAATAGACAGGAAAAATCAAGACATAGGGAGACTCCAGTTGTTGCAGAACAGCTCAAAAGGGAAGCTCACCGGAAAGTCTTAAGATGAGGAGTCCAATCTACGTGCTGAACTGATAGCCAGATGCACCTACCTCAAAGCTTGTACAATCAAGTACAAAAGTGTAGCGTGAGTATATAAAAATATGTACCCAGTATGTCGCCTAAGGCTGTAATGCGGGTCGGGCCTGGTCCTAAATGGGCTTTGTAGGCCGATCCTAAGTGGGCTCGAGCTTCGTGGGCTGGTCCTAAGTGGTCCCATGCTTTGTGAACTTTTTTTAAGAACCTCCCGGATCCGAGGCCATGAACTAATGGTCACGGGCCTATGTGGGCCAAACGGTTAATTTCTATTTTTAAAAAAAAAATTTATCTAAGGAAATTCCTTGTAAAAATTATATTATAGAATTGTGAATTCAAATTTAAACATAAAAACAATGTAAAGAGATATTCAAAGCAAAGCGTTATAATTTTGTTATAGCATTAACAAAACATGACAATATCTTTCTTAGTCTTCCTCCTCCCATGGAATGAGCATAACGAGGTACTAATACCACCATTGAGAAGAAATAGAAACTAATCACGATGTGCCAAAATACAAGTTACATATTAATTTACATGGTATCTCTTACAAATTTCATAAATCCTTCAAGGTTCGGAGGATTTTCCATTGGTGGTGGCGGAAAAGAAGCTTGTTCTACCGCTCCCGGGCAAAACTGCATCCTCCGCAAGTTCAACTAGCATTTCTTCATAAGCTTCATCTACCTCTGGTTGTTATTCAGCAAGTCCAAAATTTCCTTGTTCCGAATGGATCCAATCTCTGAAAAGTACTAATTTTTCTAAGATCTCCCTCATAGACACTCTATAATCACCGAGTTGAAGTCTTGCTTGACTGACCCGATGCCACTGTTGAAGCTTGAATGGTTAAAATATCCCGGTCCATCCTTGAAAGAATCAAAAAGTGTTTTTCTTTGTCTTTCCACCATTCCAAAATATTAAAGGAGTTGTCCAGATTTACTTCCTCAATTCCCTGTGACAAATGAATTTCAAGCTCATTTAATTATGAACAGTCACTAGTACTAGAACCTTGAGAACCCCTAAACCCGGCCCAAGTAGTAAGTGCTCTTACTCCCGCAGTTCTTTTAGATGATTGATAACTAGAAGAAGAAGAAGTTGGAACATTTGATCTAGCATGATCTATTGCAATTTGATAAGTACTATAAATAGTTTGAGCATTTATTTTAATTGAGGCTTGTGCATCCGGATGTGTAGATAACTCCTCATCTTCAAGTGCTAAGCCATTATAAACAGTTCATACCAAAATTGAGGACCTCCTAATTTCATAGTAGGATTTAATGAGGCAGCAACACCATAAGAATAGAGAAAAAATATTTTTAAAACTTTTTTCTCATAAAATCAATAGATTGTTCATAAAATTTTCCACACTCTGAAAAATAAGGAAACAAATTTGCAAGTTCTGTAATATAAACTAAACAATTAGAAATAGTAGGACAATATTGCCCAAAAAATTCATTTGTAGCAATATAAAATTTTTCTAAAAAATCTACAAGCATTTTAATATTAGCCCAATCCGCATTTGTAAGGTGCTCATCACCACCACTTACATGAGCATCAAACATTGAGTTTATGGGGTTTCTATATTCATATGCAATAATTAAACTTTTATACATGTAATTCCATCTAGTTGGACAAGGTTTATGAACCTTTCTTTCTCTTAGGCCACATTCATTGCATTTTTTGAAATATTCTCTAAGTCTAATTCTACAATTTGAATAAAAAATCCAATAAAGAGACATTTTAACCTTTTCAATTTTAACATTTAAAATTCTCATACCATCACTCACAATTAAATGGTAAATATGAAAAATACATCTAACATGAAAAATGTTACACCCTCTGTTCCAGTTTATGTGAACCTATTTCCTTTTTGGTCCATTCCAAAAAGAATGAACCCTTTCTAATTTTGGTAACAATTTAGCTTAAAGTTATAATTCTACCCTTAATGAGAAGCTTTTATAACCACACAAATACACTGGGCCCATTTTTTACTTGTTTAGGACCACAAATTCTAAAAATCTTCCTTTTTTCTTATCGTGCCTGTAACGACCTGACTTGTCGTTTTGCATTCTCGAACCTCGTTCCCTTCAATAATCCTTTCCGCATTTGATTTAGCTGAATTATGACTTGTGGGGGCGGGTGGTTCGGAAGTTAGAAGAATTTCGAGCAAGAATAAGCCCATTCGCTTCATTTCATATCTTCAAAAAGGCCGAGTTTGACTTCGGTCAACATTTTGGGAAAACAGACCCGGAATTGCAGTCCGGCAATTTCTGAGGGTCCGTGGAAAAATATGGGACCTGGGCGTATGCCCGGAATCGAATTCCGAGGTCCCTAGCCCGAGTAATGGAATTTTTCGTAAAAATTGTTGAGTTAAGTTTCAAAGAATTAAATAAACTAAGAAATTATTGTTTTTATAGGTATCGGGGTCAGATTTCGATTCCGACACTTGGTACGAGTCCGAAATATCATATAAGACTTACCCGTAAAATTTGACATCAATCCGAGTAGCTTAAGGGCGTTTTGACCTGTTGGTAGGAAATTAAGAACTTGAAGTTCATTAGATTTGATTAATTTGTTTTGGGGTCCCATTCCGTGATTTAATAATGTTTTGGGTGTTCGGAAGGTTCGACTAGGTCCGCCTCGTGATTTCAGACTTGTCGGTATGCTCGGGCGGGGCTCGAGAGCCCCGAGCGTCAAATGGTCGAGGTTCGAGCGAAGCTAGAAATTTAAAAGGGAGCAACATCTGCTGCTTCTGTCATAACCGCTTCTGCGGCTCTTGGACCGCAGAAGCGAGACCGCAGAAGCGGTCCTGTGATCGCGGAAGCGGAAGGGGCCAGGCCCAGGGGAAACCGCAGAAGCGGACCCCAAGACCGCAGAAGCGGTAGGCCCAAACCGCAGAAGCGGTTCTATTTCCGCTTATGCGGACTCGCAGAAGCGAGTTCTGGACCGCAGAAGCGGCCCAGTCTCTTTGTCCCATTTCCGCAAAAGCGGTCCTATGTCCGCTGAAGCGGAACCCGCAGAAGCGGGATTTATTCCGCAGAAGCGGAAATCACAGGGGGTCAGTGTATCTTCTAATTCGATCTTAAGCCCATTTCCCCCACATCTCTCTCAACTCTAGGGCGATTTTGGTGATTCAAAAGGGGAAGTTTCAGCATAACATTTTGAGGTAAGTAATCCCCACTCATTTTTAGTTCAAATACATAAACATAGGGTAGATTTAACATCAAGGATTGGGTAAAATCAAGGGATTTGAGCTAGACCTAGGGTTTAATGAGAATTTAAGTTTTTACACGAAAATTTGCCATGCAATGAACTAGAAATCATATATTTGTGATCCTTAGATGGTAGAGAACAACTTTTCTCAAAAAATCTCGGAATCCGACCACGTGGGCTCGGGGTCGGAATTTAGGAAACTAGTGCTAATGGCTAGGAAATTGTTTAAATAGCTAGAATTCGATATTGTAAGCCTTTATTTACTAGTTCTTGCTTCGTTTGATTAGCTTGGGATTTTACGGATTCGAATTAAGGACTTGAGCTCGTTGTCACACCTCCTTTTTTACCGCCCGCCGAGGACGGTATATAAGGAAGTTTTTCCAATTAAAGTGACATTATTCGAGATGGAAATATTTAGTTTATCTTTCAGAGTCGCCACTTGGAATAAATTATGGTGTCCCAAGTCACCGTTTATTTTAAATCCCAAGTCGGGGAAGTTTTATTTTAAAGAGTCCGCGAACAAGAAATTCTAGATAAGGAATTCTGTTAACCCGGGAGAAGGTGTTAGGCATTCCCGGGCTCCGTGGTTCTAGCACGGTCGCTTTAATAATTATACTTGGCTTAACTGATTTTGGACATTTTATGTTCTAGAGAAATTTATGCACTTTTGCCTTAAAATGCTTTTAATTGCTTAATTATTTGAAATTACAAAATTATCTTGAAATGAATCACGCGTACGTGTATTCGTTTTGCTTAGTGTCTCAAGAATCATGTCACGCGTACATGTACACAATTAATAACACTTTATTATTTTTCAGATTATTTTATCAAAATTGCATGAACGCATACCTTGCCTTTAATTCTGAAAATTGTAATCATGTCACGCAAACGTGTACATATTCACAATAGTTTATTTATTAATATGTGCCTGAAGCATACTAGCGATTTGTGAGTTATTTATTTCCTAAGTTTAATTTAAGGTTACGATGGATATGGAATTATTGTGGATGAAATGAGTGATTTTAGCTATTGTGAATTTATTTCAAAAGATACTTAAAAGTAGAGTTAGCGTTACATCCCAACAATTTATTCATATATCTTATTACTAATTAAAATATCATTGTTGAAGTAAAATACTTATTCTAGTAAAACTTTTAGCATGAGAAACAATACACTGCTTAGAAGAACAGGTGCAAAAATCCTATAAACTAAACAAAGCTTTAACGACACACACGAACATGAAAGAAACCAAACGAAAAGGATTTCCACGGCAAAACATTTAGCATTGTTCATTTTTATAGTTTGGGGTTTAGAAAAAAAAAATTAAGCACCTACATCCTTAACAACAAAGTTAACTGAACACAATAATATTCCATCACCTAATACGATGAAATTAACCAACACGAAAAATTCAAACGACACATCCATAACAGATTATAAAAATTTAACCAAGCATGATCTTTCGAGCAAAAATGGTAAAGAAGAAAACAACGGACCTTTGAAACCTTTAAGTATATTAAAGATATTCCAACTGGTTTACAAGAAGAACTCGACATAGTAGTTGAACACGAACAGACCATAAGCCGAAGACCGACGGAAATCTCGAACTTCAAGCGACTCGAACATAACAGAATATCACCGCAAACGACCTCGACTCTCACATCTAAAGGTGTGTTTCCAGTTGAAACCAAACAGTTCCGGGGGATAATGGTGGCCAGCAATGGTGCTTTTAATCTTTCTTACTCACTCATTTTTTAGCCTTCATTTTCTGTGTATTGTCTCTGTTTTTTTGCCCATCCTTTTGCTTGTTGTCGCTGATGATTTTAGAGATCTATGTTGTCTCTTGGTGGTTGTGATCTTGAATAAGAAGAAGAAAGAGTTTCTTCTGTTTCAAAAAAAATAAATTCCCTCATTGTTTGTGAAAATGTGTTAGATATATAGGTAGGTGTGTGCAAGATCGTGTGTGTATGTGCAAGATCGTGTGTGCGTGCGCGTGATCGTGAGTGAAATGGGGAACGTGGGGTTTGAGGGGGAAAGGACGTGAGGAGTATGTGAAAAAAGTGGGGAGTTTTTAACAAAGTTAACAAAATTAAGAATTTGATTTTTGACTCTTTTGACATTAGCTTTACTTCCTTTTTTATTTAATTTTTAATTTTTAATTTAGAAAATAAACAAAATATATAGATAAGAATATTAACCAACATTTCGTACAATAAAAAAAAATATTTATATGTACTTTAAATATAAAAAGAAAAGATACTATAACTTACTTATTAAAATTCTAATTAAAGAAACTAAATACTTTTTTCTTTATTTTTTGTAAATTTTCTTTTCTCTTGCAAATAGAAATAAAACTTTTACTCTAAGAATGTGAATATTATTTATTTTTCAAATAAAATCTACTAAGAGTAAGATAAAATTTTAAAATATCAATATTAGACCTAAAAAAAATATTTACACTAAAATAGTACAAAATCTGGGTGTGGTCAAAAATTAGCTGTTCACAGCATGCCCCTCTTTGCTTGGAAACATGAAGAGTTTTCAGGCAAAGAAAAATGAACATGATGGCTGATTTTTGACCTCCCCATTACTTAAAAAGAAAAAGAAGATAAAAGAAAATATGTGACCGAGCCTTGGTTTTAGGCAACCTACATATCCCGGGTTGTAAGGGAATCAGGTCATGTGTAGTTCAAGTGAAAGAAGAGTGATGGAGTATTCTTAGAGGGAGAGTCGAGTGAAGTTCCGTCGAGGTTCCGATCCGTGGTTCCTACTATTACATCAAAATGAAAAGAAAATTACATACTCTTGAAATCTAAAAGTTAAAAAATTCCGATCTAAATGTAATCTGGAGTCTTGTATTGATTCTTGAGTTGCTTCTCCCATTGACTTTAGACTGAAACTTGATGCTCTCGATGCACAAGACTATGAAATATTCTCCGAGGCTTCATTCTTGATCCGATGATGGGAAGAAAGATCTTGACCATATGTCTCTGCATGCATTACGCCAAAGCTGGTTGCGCCAGGTATTGAGATCAAACTTTTCACTTTCTCTGGAAAGAACTGAAACCTTATTTTTGCATATCAAATCCGTGCTTTGCAGAAAAACCTACAAGCCAACACAAATAAACAAAACAAACAAAATTTTTTTTTGCCCCAGTTTGTACTAGGAAATTTTTGTGAGTTATTGAAAACACATGAAACTATCTTTTCTATTGCAGAATAAAGAATTAAAATTAAAACAAAAACATGCATTTTTTTTATAAAATAATAGGGGATGGCGTACCCTGTTAAAAAGAAGGAAGGCAACCAGGGGATATCGTACCCTGTGTTGACAATAAAATGAGGCTCGTGGATCTCTGAAATTCCACTAGGGGATGTCGTACCCTATGTAGAAAAATAGAAATGCAACCAGGGGATGTAGTACCCTTTGTTGACAATGAGGCTCATGGCTCTCTGAAATGCTACTAGGGGATGTCGTACCCTATGTAGAAAAATAGAAATGCAACCAGGGGATGTAGTACCCTGTATTGACAATGAGGCTCATGGCTCTTTGAAATGCTACTAGGGGATGTCGTACCCTAAGTAGAAAAATAAAAATACAACTAGGGGATGTAGTACCCTGTGTTGACAATAAAATGAGGCTCGTGGCTCTCTGAAATTCTACTAGGGGATGTCGTACCCTATGTAGAAAAATAAAAATACAACCAGGGGATGTAGTACTCTGTGTTGACAATAAAATGAGGCTCGTGGCTCTCTGAAATTCTACTAGGGGATGTCGTACCTTATGTAGAAAAATAGAAATGCAACCAGGGGATGTAGTACCCTGTGTTGACAATGAGGCTCATGGCTCTCTAAAATGCTACTAGGGGATGTCGTACCTTATGTGGAAAAATAAAAATGCAACCAGGGGATGTAGTACCATGTGTTGAAGATAGGGTGTTGATCCCCTATAATGAAACTAAAAATAACATGCGTACATGCATATTAGAAGGAAATCATGAATTTGAGAACTTCACTTGGTGGTGTTTGTCTTTCCACGAACTGTTTCACTAAATTATTATGTTCCTGTTCTAAACAAAGAAAGATTCGTTAGTTTTAAAATGGTGGTCATTTTGTGGCTTTGATTTCTTGGGCGACTTGACCTTGCATTCATTACACTTGTTAGGAAAAACCGACCCTGTCGATGATCGTATAAATTGCCGGGAGATTCTAATTTTACTCTCTGAAGATCTTCTTTCTCAACATTAACACCTGACTATTTTGCGCCTATCACCATTTGTGTCTATGGTGCAAACAACCTTGTTCCCCAAAACAACTTTTGATAAGTAAATTTTGTTGACCCTTTCAACATTGCTAAGTCCTTCAAGCCTTTTGCTCGACAAGGAATATCAAAGTCCGTTTTATGGCTTTGCCCATACTGTTTATGCCCGGAAATTTTGCTTCACATAACAGGANTAGGTAACTTATAAGCATTACAACTTAATCAAGAAGCGTCCCTTTCAGGGAAAGAATAAGAAAGGACTTATCTGGAGGAATATGCTGACTTCAATGATCATGACATGCACTTTGGACTGGATACCCGATCCGTTTAAACCATCTAATTCTCAAAATATGTTGTAAACTTTACTTTGAAACTGAGCTCTTTAACCATGCTTGTGTCGGGATATAAGAAGACCTAAAATCGATCAACGATGCCCTTTTGCGGGTTTTCACCAATTGACCTCTCTCATTTGCCTTTTTCTCAACTCACCATCGCCTTATAGTGCCCGTGAGGGTTTTCACCAATAAGACTCTCTCATTTATTTTTCTCAACTCGCCATCGTCTTATAGTGTCCTTAAGGGTTTTCACCGATAAGACTCTCTCATTTATTTTTCTCTCTTTGCAATGGTTGAAGCACCACCCGCAGTGTACTGACTTAGCATTCTCAAAAGCTGATCAGAAGGTCTTAAAAGGGAAAGGTAAAAAGAACTACTCAACTAAATTACAACTTTTGGAACCATTTGATGGAACAACCGTCGAAAATAAAATAAAAACATGCCCCAGTTTCTTTGAATATTGGGGAAATATGGATTTTTGTTTGATGTGACTGAACCTCAGAGAGAGGCTGCCTACGTATCCTTTCGAAATCAAGTCGAACGTAGTTCAGGGAAACATGAACTTGTATTGATAATCATTTTTTTTATGATGATTTTTTTTATACATTGCTTCCAAAAGAGGGGAAACACAAAGAAATATAAACAAGGCTTCAAAGGACTATCTAGGATTGACCAGTGTTTGGGTAGCGAGAATGATAGCCTTTCGTCATCCCAACCTGAGAATGCTAAGTATAAACCAAATGCCCCAATAGAAGCATGTCAGACATAGTATCTCTTGACCGCATCTGCATTTACGTATATGTTTTTCACCTTTCCTTCTATATCTGCCAAGTGTAGAGCTCCTTTTGACAATACTTTCTTGACGAGGTAAGGATCTTGCCAATTCGGGGCGAACTTTCCTTTTGCTTCTTTCTGGTGTGGAAAGATGTGTTTCAAAACAAGCTGTCCTACCTCAAATTTTCTTGGGCGCACTTTCTTATTGTAAGCGCGTGCCATTCTTTGTTGGTATAACTGACCAAAACAAACTGCCGCCAAACGCTTTTCATCAATCAAACTCAACTGTTC
>MU749889.1:52565-71331 GCA_026770625.1 Nicotiana glauca | reverse complement strand
ACCGTCCTAACCCTAGTCTTAGCTCCATCGTACATGTCCTTGATTACTTTGATGTAGGCTTCCGGCACGCTCTTCGCCTCCAGGCACCTCCATAGCACCTCCCTTGGGACCTTGTCATACGCCTTCTCCAAGTCGATAAACACCATGTGCAGGTCCTTTTTCTTATCCCTGAACTGAAACCATTATTTGTTGTCTTATTTTTGATAACTTTCTGGACCGATTTAGCTGGTTAGTCTCTTGCATTCTAACCTTCTAAAAAAACTACCCCATATGGATTTGTACTGCCATAACTAACACAATATGAAATTGTATTCGTTGATTTGCTGTCAATATTAGACTTCCACCTTAGTTTAGGAGTTTCTGTTGTGTAACAGCTGTGAACTCCATTGAACTGGTTGAGCACATTGAGGGAGGTTATACTGACTAAATTCTTTGCTGTTTACTTGTATTCTGCTGGCATGAAAAACTTCTTCCATTGTTTTCTAGCCATGAGTGTGAATCTCTGTCATTGCAGACAGATGCAGTAGATATCTTAAATAAAAAGGAAATATCTTGGTGGGTGACACACGGTAGAAAGAATCGTATTATTGAACTTGTGAAGGTAGAGGAAACCCCCCCAAAACCCCAACATCATTGTTGGCCCCTAGTGTATGTTCGAAGAAATAACGAGTCGTGAAACATTGTTCTTTTAATAGAAGCCTCAACTTTTGCTTCCATTTTACGGTGGTCCAGGCAAATTTCCTCGTGTTCAGGCACTTTTCTTTGAACATCAGGAAAAATTTCCGAAAACAGTTCAAACTTCAAGAATTTTTTTTGAAGTTCGTGTGGCATGAAATGGTATAACTATTAAGTCAGTACATGCATTTTAATATTTCTTATATCTACCTCACCACTAAGGAATTACCTTCCACGTTATTCAACGTTCATTAAATCATCTAAAGAAGAGACGATACGCTGTTCTCCAATCTGTACCACTAATTTTTTTTGTAGTCTCCAACTCTTTTTGTCCTTTATGGCATATGCAGAAGTAAATGTATTTCTTAAAAAAAATAGCTAAAAAAGAATTAGCTTTTGACTTTCTCTAATCGTTGTCAATTGCAAGACCAGGAGGGGATCAATCTTTAGATTATTAACAATGAATATATTATACTTTTAAATTATGGATTCATAATTTAATATTTATTGAAATCCTCTCATGCAATGTTCTATGCTCCATTTGGGTTCAGTATTTAATATGGTAAAAATTACACGGGGCGCCCTATTTGGTCGCCCCCATTTAACCTATACCCATTTTTTAAAAAACTTTTAACTTGTACCTATTATTTAAACAACTTCAGTCCCCTTTCTCTTTCTCCTTCTCCCAGTGAATATCAATATCAATTCGAAACCTAACATTGATGTAACAATATCTCTCCTTCTGTGGCTTCACTCAATTCCTCAGAAGCCATCTTACTATACATAATTAAAATAATTCTGACGTAAGTTCATTTTACATTAGTACACCTTCCGGTCTCAACAACACAATTTTCACCAAGTTATATAATAACATACTCAAACGGTTGATTTATTTGGATCATTTTGTACAATTTTAACTTTTTCGTATACTCTTCAAGATGAAATACTGTCCAGTAGCCAGGACGACTAATTAGAAGTGAAAAGTTGGCATTTTCTTCCTTCCCTGTCTTGTTTTTTAACAGAAACGTGAGGGGAAATCAATTTTTTTTTAACCTATTCAAAACTTTATCGTTCGTTTACTAGTTACCAAAAAATTTTTTTATAGATAAGCCATCTTACTATACATAAGCCATCCGCTGAAGTTCGACAGTTACAAAACAAAAACTTCAGCTCTAGAGCTGAACTTCGCCAATTACAAAACAAAAACTTCAGCTCTAGAGCTGAACTTCAGGCCCGACTACTAGAATGCTGAAGTTTTGCGTGATTGCCTTTGCTACTTCAGCCCCATATGCTGAAGTTATGCGAAAAAGCGGGTACGCTTGTAATTTTTTTTGCAAAGCGGGCACAAGTTAAAACGTGATACAAAAAGCAGGTATAGATGCAAATGCCCTTTAATATGCTACCTATGCCTCAGGGCCTTAGCACAACGATAAGATTGGGGCAAGCGCGCCGATAGCCATTCTCAAGGATGCTATTTAGAGATTAGCCAGTACTTATGTTATCCTGAAATTTTAAATTAAAAATCTTAATTTTAGGACAATTAAGGATATTTTTGTCCCGAAAATTTGAATTGAAAAACTAAAATCCATGATACATTGGCTAATTCTTAAAATAGTATCCCTTTAGGGTGACTATCTGGTGTCATTTCTATGATAAGATTTGCTATCGTGTAACCTTATGAGGTCATAAATATATTTACAACATAAGACTACGTATAATAGATACAATATAGTACGACTCTTCAGAATAACTCTAAAAACTCTATGCATAATAAGAGTTAGTTCACAAAGCTATCTTCTAATTGTTAATTAAAACACTGGCATCCTTATAATTTAGAGTTCTATACTCTAAAAAAAGGAAATAGACAATACATACTAGCAAGAAAATGGAAAGAGAAAATGAGACAGGTACGTGGAGTACTGACCAATGCCTAGGCTGTTTTCCTACAAAGAAGGAAGTAATTGAAATATTTTTGGACTAATTGGGATCCACTTGGCATAACACGAACTCTTGTTGCTTTTCTCTCTGTTCCAATTCTTCGTCTTCCTCCATCTTTAATTTCTTCTCAAATTTCTAAATTAGCTGCAAAAACTAATCCAATTTGCTTAAATCTGAATGAAATAAATATTCCCCCCACTTTGTAAATAACTCAAGCCCTCAACATGTCTCTACATCAACTCCAAGAATATTCTTTCTCATCCGGTAATTTCACGATTACTCAATTCCTTCTTCCTCTTTTACATTTTTCCAACAATGATTAATTACATCATCACATTTTCTCTATCTTCTCGTACATTATTCCTGTAATAATCAAGTATTCTTTTTTCTTATTAGAACATAACTTGTACAAAATAAATCTATATTGTATCTGATAATATTGACACTACATTCAGATCGTTGTACGTAGCTGAATGAGAGAACATAAGAGAGGTTATAATTAAAATAAATAGGAGTATTAAATACTGTATTTTATATAATAATACGCACAATCCTTACATCAATTCCTAGATCAGAAATTATAAAGTGTTGATGTGTTAATTAATACCAATTTAAGAGACCCAAACTTGTTGTAGGTTAAAATATTAGAATCTGTCACGCACATATATAGATAAAGAAAGCATGTAGTTCTTTGCTTCCATCTCAACATCTCCTCACTTCCTTGCCTCAAAGGGGAATAACTAATTCCTCTTCTTCTCTCTTCCTCTATAGTATTTTTACATTTTTTTTTCTTGGATTTTGAAGAAAATGAAGAATGAACAACATAACCATCTATTTTTCACTACAAAACTATTAAATTCTCAAAGGTACCTCCATAATATCGTTGCTTATTTTATTTTATTCGGGTCTGGTTTAATTATTGGTATATCACTAAGTTTCTATCTCAAAGATCTTCCTAACACTTTACAAAACAATTTATTCTATCCTCAATCACCCCCACAACAACCAACCTATACACCAATTATTACATCATCACCACAAATACCGTTGGATTTAAATGATAATTCGATAAATAGTGAAACCAAAAGTACTATAGGAAGAATAGGGTTAAGAGATTATCTTAAGCCACCAAAATCATGTAAACATGATATGAAAGATGAAGAGTTGATTTGGAGGGCTTCAATGGTGCCACGTGTTAGGGTTTTACCGTTTAAACGAAGGCCAAAGATTGCTTTTATGTTTCTTACAAGAGGAAGTTTGGCATTGGCTCCACTTTGGGAAAGATTTTTCAGAGGAAATGAAGGGTTTTATTCCATTTACATTCATTCTCAGCCTTCCTTTAATGGAAATGCTCCCGAAGAAGGACCCATCTTTCATGGTCGAAGAATACCAAGTAAGGTAATTAAAGTTTACTATAATTATTTACTACTCGTAATTTTTCTATTTTCATCGTAGTTTAGCTTTTATATGTTGGCACTTGGCAGTGTATACTGTTAGAGCAACTTGCAACAACATATAGTAAGATTATTGATAATTTTATAAATAAAGAGTTAAAGTGCACCGATGGTACGAAAAATCATTATAGTAAGTTAAAAAAAATTCATGGTGTGGTGAATTAGTAAATGTTTCTTCTTCTTTAACCAGAAGTTTCGATCGTCAAGAATAAAGTCCTTTTCATTATGGAGCTAAAAGTCCCACAGTAAGATTTTTTATGCACGAATTAGAATTAGTCGGGATTAGTATATAGGTTCTAAATACAGAATACTAAAGATTCATGTAACGATCGTTTTCTCTTAACCAGAAGTCTCAACCATTAAGAATAAAGTCTTTTTTTTTTTTAGTATGGAGCTAAAAACCTCTCCGTAAATCTTTTTATGCACTAATCTGAATTAGTCGGGATAAGTAGGTTTTAGACAAAGATAGCTAAAGACTCATGCAATGTCCCTTTTCTTTTTCTTTTTTAAAAAGACGTTTTTTGTTTTCATGACATAGAGATCTACAAAGAAGGCATGCAATGATTATAAATGTCAAGATGTTCATTTTTTAAGTATTTACGCACAAACCTAGTATAGTGGGAAATAAATAAAATGATTATTGAGGGCGAAAAAACCAAAAATATCAACCGGTACCGTATTATATGGTCCGGGTTTTACTAGGCAGCACGGAAACAGAGACGTGGTCTAAGATTGAGCTGAGATCCTTTCCAAATCTAGACTATAGAATTTTATTATTGATACGTTAAAGACTATAGTAATGGAAGAATTGACTTTTCTTTTAGCTTCGATTCCTTTAATTTATAAAAAATTAAACGCGTCTTTTAGCATTAATTACCGAGAATCATGCTATTCTATAGAATCCAGTTGGCTAGCTAGAATGTAAGATGTGACAATTACATTAGGAAAATGGAAAGTCTTTTAGGGCAAGAACTAATCCGTCCGGTCCAAAATAAGTAATTTTTTGGCTTTTTTTTTGTGGTTCAAAATAAGTAATTTTTTTCAGATTTCAAAAATAAATTAATTATTTTTCCCTACATTGTCTTTGGAGTAAATAGGGTTGGAGTATGCGTTAGGAGTATTTATGTGAAGAGATAGTAAAGGTTAATATGGTCAATTTTATTGCTAATTAATGTTAATAGGTACATTTCTTAATCTGTGTGAAAACAACTAAAAAATTACTCCCTCCGGTTCACAATAAGTGTCCAATTTACTTTTTCATTTTGGTTCAAAATAAGTGTCCAGTTATGTAATCAAGAAAGAATTCAATTTATTTTTACAAAATAACCCCTATGTATATATCCCTTAAAAATTTTCATACTCCTCACATTAAATGTTTAATTAGGGGTAGTTTAGTCATAGTAGGTATTTTTGTATAGAATTTTGTATTTTCTTAATGGGCGTGCTAAAAACAAATTGGACACTTATTGTGAACCGAAGAAAGTATTTATTTTGGATCGGAGGGAGAAATTATTATTAAATTTTCAGGGAAATAGAAAAATTCTAGTTTAGATTCTAAGAATAAGAGTTTGCTTTAATTACAACTAATTATCTCTATATATATTCACCCTGTTCCTTTTTTGTTGTATATTTCTTTTATTCTACTCTTTTTGCCAACTAGAGAAAAATCTCTTTTCCCTTCTACTGTGTTGTCACACAGTCACACTACCAAATACCTTTCTTTTGTGCGTTATAATCTCTCTCTCAGTCACGCAAAGACGAAAAGAGCATGTGAGGTCCACAAAAGTTTTTTTTGGGCAAAATACATAATTGACTGGTCAGATGAAACTAATTTCATTCCCTAGCTAAAAAATATACATAAAATATGTATATTTTTTTGGATAAAATTTGTCGATTATTATTTCTGGTATCGACTAAAAATATACTTTTTTCAAATTTTTCTTTGTGGTTGAAGCAGAGCCCATATATTAGCCTCGGCCCAACCAGTCAAGCATTTGTAAGGATAACTATCTGGTCCTTTAGGTTAGGAAAGGTTGAGTCCATTTGCATCTAGCTTTGTCCGTTCACAGACCATTAATCCAAGGGTGAAATTAGAACATAACCAGATTTATAAGCGATAATTGAAAAATAGCCATATTTTCAAAAGTAATCAAAATTTATCCATTTTTCATATAATGATAAATCTGAACGAAAATACTGTTCAAAATCCGAAAAATACTGGAGTTCAATTTTTTTTCTTGTGAACTTCCAGCATAATATATTGGAGACCATAATATACTGGAAGTTCATACACAGGTGTTCCAATCTCCAGTATATTATGCTGAAATTTTTTGTGTTAGCAATAAAATAGTGGTTATTTTCAATGACTTTGCAAACGCTGACTATTTTTCAATTACCAGCCCGAAAACTTGTTAGCCCGTGCTATTCACTTAATCCAAAGTTTTTTGGGCCCTATCCAAAATGGGCCTCTCTCATTCAGTTATCACATTTGAAGATACAATGAGATTCATTTTGCAAACTTGTGGTGTGAATCTTTAGTAACTTTTTAATTATATTTCTTATTGTATAGTTAGATGACAAACTTAATATTTTCACATGGTTTGTTCCACTATATATGCAGAGAGTAGAGTGGGGAAAATTCAACATGGTAGAAGCAGAACGTCGATTACTAGCCAATGCATTACTAGACTTATCAAACGAGCGTTTTGTACTCCTTTCAGAGTCGTGCATTCCTTTATACAACTTCACCACCATCTACAACTACATCATGAACTCCACAAAAACTTTCACGGAGTCTTATGATTTGCCGAGTCCTGTTGGCCGAGGCCGTTACAACAAGAAAATGCGACCCTGGGTCACCCTCGACCAATGGCGAAAAGGGTCCCAGTGGTTCGAAGTCGATCGCGAAATCGCGATCGACATAATATCCGATCAGAAATATTTCCAATTATTCAAGAGATATTGTAAGCCGGCATGTTATTCCGACGAGCATTATTTGCCAACTTTTGTGACTATGAGATATTGGTGGAAAAATGGGAATAGAACGTTGACTTGGGTTGACTGGACCAAAGGTGGGCCCCATCCGACAAGGTTTATTAGGACAGAGGTGACAGCAGATTTGCTGAATCGGATGAGGAATGGGACCCAGTGTGAGTATAATGGGGACCCCACTAACATGTGTTACTTGTTTGCTAGGAAGTTTTTGCCTAGTACTTTAGATAGGCTTTTGAGGTTTGCTCCTAAAATCATGAAATTTGGTTGATTTGATATTTGATATCTTGTACTCTCTCCGGTCCAAAATAAGTGATTTTTTTGAATGTTTTCACACAGATTAATAATTTACCTTTTCGCATTAATTAGCGATTGAATTGACCATATTAACCTTTACTATCTCACATAAACACTCCTAACACATATTCCAACACTATTTACTCCAAGGACAATGTAGGAAAAAAATAATTAATTCATTCTTGAAATCTGAAAAAATCACTTATTTTGGACCACAAGAAAAAGACCAAAAAATTACTTATTTTGGACCGGAGGGAGTACTATATTACTTAGTTCTTTTACTTTATTTTTATTTTTGTTAATCATTTCTAGTTCATGCCTTGTCTTTAAATGGACTGATAATATCATATTGACTTTTATTCTTTGTTTGTGTTACGACTGAATAGGTTATTGTTGTTAACGAGGACAAGTTAATATAACTAGAAATTGTATGGGGTCGAAGTTGACCAATCGTATCTTCTGGTCGACGTGACCAACCACTGAATGTTCATGAGTCGATATGAGAAGACGACCCATGGGTAAGAGGGGTAACGACCTCGACCTGTCGTTGGCCCTGTTATAGAATGGGCTTCGAAATGGTCGTTCCGGTAACTAAGCCTGGATTCCCCCATTATATAAAGGGGGATCCGAACCTTGTAATAGACAGGTAACTTATAATAAACAAACGAATTTTTCTCTCTTGAATTTTTATCCCTATATATATATCTCTCTCTCTCCTTTATTATTACTGTTGTTCTAATTACAGAAAGGATCCTAGGGTTTATTATCTTCAACTACGATTTACCTCTTCATCTCTTTGGTTGATTTACTTGAAAAGAATTTAACAACTTTTGAGTCAAACAATTTGGCACCGTCTGTGGGAATTTCTGTAGTCGAAAGCATAGTTCTCACCTGGGATATCAAAAGCAAAGATTTCTGTTCTTCGCACTCCATAGAAACCAGCGATGGCAGAGAAAGAAGCAAGGTTGAAAGCGATAGCGAATGTCTCAAACAACCTCTTGGACTCACTTAACGAAGCAGGTAGACAATATACCGAGGATATAACACCAAGAGGTACACCGGAGGGAGAGATCTCACCTTCTATACTCGAAGATCTGACGATCTTGCGCGAAAGAGGAGCTTCGACGTCCACGGTGAAAAAAATACCACCAGCTATCAAAAAGCTATTAAAAGAATGGTTGACATGTGCTCTAAACACCATGCTTGAAAAACCCCCTCAAGGAAATACCGAAGATTCGTCGACGGCGAAAATCGCTGCTGTCATTGGTGAGCCAACCATTGTACGCACAAGCAACACCCGCACTACCATCGATGCAAGCGATGATGCACTTACGACCATCCTAAAGAAAATGAAAGAAATGGAAAACGAGAACAAAGTGCTTCGTAACCAAATGAAAGAGCACCAGGAAAGGGTTGATAAGATTCCCGGCACTCCTAAGTTGCTGCCAAAATGCGATGCAGGGAGGTTTGTCGAGCAGTTGTAAAGTGAGGAAGCTGCTCCCCACCCCATCCCGAAAACCTTCAAAATGCCACCATATTTGAAAATATACGACGGAACCACGGATCCAGAAGATCATCTGATTCATTACGTTACCGCGATAAAGGGCAACGACTTGTCAAAAGAACAAGTGCCATATGTGCTATTGAAAAAGTTCGGCGAGACTCTGACAAGAGGTGCGTTAACATGGTACTCTCAACTACCAGCATGGTCGATATCAACATTCGAGGAGATGGCAGATAAATTCGCTACCGCCCATGCAGGAGCAAAGAAGGCTGAAACTAGGGTCAACTACATTTTCGCCATCAGGGAAACGACGGGCGAAGGACTTCGGGACTTTCTGGCCCGGTTTAACAGGGTAAGAATGGGACTGCCGAATGTGTCTGAAGGAATGGGGGGCGCGGCCTTCCAAAACGGACTAAACAGAAACGGGTCGAAGGCGACCAAAAAGTTACTCAATAGACTCATGAAGTACCCTTCCACCACATGGGAGGAGATTCATAATGCCTACTGCGCTGAAGTAAGAGCAGATGAAGATGACCTCAATGGTCCAACCCAGCGACTCACATCAATACAGTCCGAGGTAAGGAGGGATCTACGCAACGACGGATGAAGAGATCCACTCCCGCGCTTCAACAGAGAAAGGCATCAGCCTTATATCAGAACTCCTAATCTACCTCCCCCGAGGCATACATATGTCGTGTCGCGACACATCGCCCCCCTTTGAAACGAAAGAGGTATGCCTCCATTATTATCTGCTTATAACTTTTGTGTCTCCCCTTCAGAGATAGTGTATGCACTAGAGAAGCTGGGCACGAAGGTAAAGTGGCCACAAAAGATGAAATCAGATCCAAGTGCAAGAAGGTCGAATGTCCTCTGCGAGTTCCACCAAGAAAGAGGACATAAGACCGAAGATTGCATAGGTTTGCGACAGGAGGTGGTCAGAATGCTGAACCAGGGACACCTGGAAGAACTGCTTAGCAACAAAGGTAGGGTTAACTTCGCCAGAGGGCGCGACCCATCTCAAGGACCACCGAGGCCACTATCGCCGGCACGTACCATACAAATGATTATCGGTGGCAGCGACGACTCAGTGATCAACCACGTGAAATTCACCACCACACATAAGCTGAAGCGCACAATCGCTCACGAATGGTATGATGACTTTGAGGACAGTATCATCTTCAAAAAGTCAGATGCCGACAGTTTGTCTTTCCCTCACTACAATGCTTTAGTTACAACATTACGTATCACTGATACGAATGTGAAAAGAATCATGATAGGCGATGGAAGTGGCGCGTGTATTATCCACCCGAGAGTTCTCATATGAATGAAGCTCGAGGATAAGATAGTACTGCATTGCATAACACTAATGGGTTTTAATAATGCAGTAGAGCGGACATCTGGATAAATAGCACTGCTAGTCCTGGCAGGGGGAGTCACGCTGGAAACTACATTCCACATCATGGACCAGGAAACCGCTTATAATGCCATCATAGGACGCCCATGGATACATGCCATGCGAGCCATCCCCTCAAGATTCTACCAGGTAATCAAGTTTCCCACCCCATAGGGAAACTTCAGCATTCGAGGCGAGCCGCGTACCGCCCATGAATGCTACCGGATCGCCCAATATTGGACTCATACCAAATAGGTAAAGGGGGAAAGCGCGGAAGCATAAAAATCAGCCATGTCGGGAGCTAAACTGACCCGCCAGCAGAAGTCATCAAAGACCCCGATGTTGTAGAAGCTTGCAAAACAACTATCGAAGATCTCAACCCGGTACACCTAGATGACGCTGACAATACAAAAAAGGCTTATATCGGACACAACCTAGCCGATCCAGGTAAGTATCACGAATTTTTGACTAACAATGCCGATCTATTTGCCTTTTCACACTCAGATATGCCAGGGATCCCAAAAGACATCGCTACTCATAGGCTGGATGTCGATCCGCTCTATCCGCCGGTACGACAGATGAGGAGGAAATTTAATGCCACAATTAACGAGGCGATTAGTGAAGAAGTGGAAAAGTTGATGGCCAACGGCTCCATTAGAGAATCAAAATATCCATAATGGGTCGCTAATGTGGTCATGGTCAAAAAGAAAAATGGCAAATGGAGAATGTGCGTAGATTTTACCGATCTGAACATGGCATGTCCAAAAGACTCCTTTCCATTGCCCCATATCGACCAGCTGATTGACACAACGGCGGGACATGAACTACTGAGTTTTGTTAGATGCCTACTACGGCTACAACCAAATCCTAATGGCCGAGGAGGATCGAGAGAAAACAATTTTCATCACCCACCAAGGGACTTACTGCTATAATGTGATGCCATTCGGACTCAAGAACGCGGGGGCCACATACCAAAGGTTAGTTACCAAGATGTTCAAGGAATAGCTCGGCAAGACGATGGAGGTCTATATCAATGACATGCTGGTGAAGTCGGCAAAGAAAGAAGACCATATTGTTCGTTTGAAAGAAGCCTTTGAGATATTGAAATAGTACAAGATGAAACTGAATCCGGAAAAATGTTCGGTGTGGCCTCAGGAAAATTTCTGGGTTTCTTTGTATCACAACGAGACATCAAGGTCAACCCGAATCAGATCAAGGCCATAGACGCAATACCTGAGGTACTGAATAGCAAGAAACAAGTACAAAAATTGACGGGGCAAATACCCGCCCTATCAAGGTTCATTTCACGATCATCGGACAGGTGCCATAAGTTCTTCAATGTACTAAGAAAAGATCATGGGCTACAATGGAACGAAGAGTGCACCGACGCCCTGAGGAAACTAAACGCATACCTGTCCTCACCACCACTACTAGTCAAGGAAGACCCAGGCGAAAACCTGCTTGTCTACCTAATGGTATCAGAAGTTGCCATCAGTGTGGTACGGGTCCGCAAAAATAAGGGTACACAATCTCCCATTTACTATATCAGCAAAACCTTAATAGATGCAGAAACAAGGTACCCCCACCTCGAAAAACTAGCTCTGGCACTAGTCGTAGCTTCACGAAAGCTTAGACCTTACTGCCAATGTCACCCCATAAAAGTAATAACGACATTTCCCCTACGGGGCATCCTACATAAACCTGAGCTCTCAGGCAGACTCGCCAAATGGGCCATAGAGCTCAGCGAGCACGACATTACGTATCACCCACGACCGCCATTAAGTCGCTGGTACTCGCCGACTTTGTCACCGATTTCAGTGCAGAAAGTTTGCCGGAGGCGGAAGAAGAGGACCTTCGTGCCTCCACTGATTTTGATCTTTGGACTCTTTATACTGATGGGGCCTCGAACGCCTTGGGATCGGTATCGGGATTGGGACTCGTCCTCGAAGTCCCTACAGGCGAAGTAATCTGCCAGTCCATACGATGTCCCGAGATGACTAACAACGAGGCTGATTACGAGGCTGTGGTTGCAGGTATGAAGTTAACACTCAAGTACGGAGCCCGGCGACTCATCCGCCACTGCAACTCTCAACTCGTTGTAAATCAGGTCACCGGGACTTTTCAAATTAAAGATCAAAGACTACAAAAGTATCAATCAGAGATCTACAAGTTGATGCCAGAATTCGACGAATGTCGCCTCGAGCAGATACTTAGGGCACAAAATATTGAAGCGGATGGCCTAGCCATGCTAGCCGCAGCCACCAAGAATATCAACAAAGGAAATGTGGTCACACTCCTCCATTCGTCCATAGATCACGTCGAGGTATTCTCCTTGAACTTAACCTGGGACTGGCGCAACCGCCTTGTGTCCTATTTGCAGGACGGAACACTCCCGCAAGACAAAAAAGAGGTGAAGAAACTCCGATTGCAAGCTGCCTGATACATTTTGGTAAATCATGACCTATACAAAAGAACATTTGGCGGCCCCCTCGCTAAATGCCTCGGACTGCACCAAACAAGACAAGTACTAGAAAAGGTGCACGAGGTCCACTGCGGTGCCCATACTGGGAACCTTGCCCTCATCCGATGTCTCATCCGCGCCGGCTATTACTGGCCTATTATGAAGAAAGAAGCAGCAGACCACATCCGGAGATGTGATCAATGACAAAAATATGCCCCCATGATACATCAAGCCGGAGAACTCCTCCATTCAGTCACTTCGCCATGGCCTTTCATAAAATGAGGGATGGACGTAATCGGCCCCTTGCCAGCTGGACGAGGAAAGGTACATTTTCTTTTAGTTTTAACTGACTATTTCTCTAAATGGGTGAAAGTAGGTGCGTACGCCCAAATACGCGAACAGGAAGTCATCGCCTTTATATGGAAAAATGTTATATGCCATTTCGGCATCCCCAAAGAAATCAACTGCGACAATGGGCCTCAGTTCGTCGAAAAGAAAACGACCGAGTTCTTCAAAAAATGGCAGATCAAGAGGATACTCTCCACCCCATACCACTCGACCGCCAATGATCAAGCCGAGTCTTCCAATAAAGTAATATTGAACATACTAAAAAAGAAGCTCGAGGAAGCTAAAGGTCTATGACCCGAGTTACTGCCTGAAGTACTATGGGCATACCGAACAACACCAAAGTCCAGCACAGGAGAAACGCCATACTCACTAGTCTACGAGACCGATGCAATCATACCCGTAGAGATTGGAGAACCAAGCCTGAGATACTCCCATGTCAGTGGGGAGGATAACGATGAAAGTAGGATACAAGACCTAGATGAAGTCGAAAAACGGAGAGACTTCGCCCATATAAGAATGATAGCATAGAAACAGCAGGTCGAGAGATACCACAATAGAAAAGCCAAAGTAAGATCACTCAAAGTTGGCGACTACGTCCTCAAAGGCAAAACATTGGCATCAAAATACCCAAACGAGGGAAAGTTGGGAGCCAACTGGGATAGACCGTATAAAATCACAGCAGCCGCAAACAAAGGAGCCTTCCAACTGGAAACAATGGAGGGAAAATCACTCCAAAACAACTGGAACGTCATCTACCTCAAGTACTTCCATTTCTGAGGGCGTCTCCTAAGCCGTACTCTTTTTTCCTCACCTAAATTTCGTCCCGATTGGGTTTTCTCGGGGAGGTTTTTAACAAGGCGGTGAAGGGGATGCCCCGTGGATCAAAAATGCAGTTCATCACCTCGGTTCATCAACACGGTCTCTAGACCGAAGTAATGAAGGGACTACCCTAATTAGTCTCGAGTATGTACGCAGAACTCGATCTCCATTGTATAAACATAAATCTCCATTGTATGAATAGAAGTCGATCTCCATTTCGTAAACAGAAATCTCCATTGTATGAATAGAAGTCGATCTCCATTGTATAAACAGAAATCTCTGCGACATGAACAGAAGTCGAATATACAGTCGAAGCAACATTCTAATGGCTAAGGCCATCGACATTGGTTCGACCTTATTCGAACCACGACAGATACTACTTCGACGATAGTTGAAGCAACATCCTAATGGATAAGGCCATCGACAATGGTTCGACCTTATTCGAACCATGACGGATACTACATCGATGACAGTTGAAGCAACATCCTAATGGCTAAGGCCATCGACATTGGTTCGACCTTATTCGAGCCGCGACGGATAATACTTCGACGACAGTTGAAGCAACATCCTAATGGCTAAGGCCATCGACATTGGTTCGACCTCATTCGAACCACGACAGATACTACTTCGACAACAGTCGAAGCAACATCCTAATGGCTAAGTCCATCAACATTGGTTCGACCTTATTCGAACCATGACGTATACTACTTCGACGATAGTCGAAGCAACATCCTAATGGATAAGGCCATCGATATTGGTTTGACCTCATTCGAACAACGACAGATACTACTTCGACGACAGTCAAAGCAAAATCCTAACGGCTAAGGCCATCACATTGGTTCGACCTTATTCGAACCACAACGGATATTACTTCGACGCAGTCGAAGCAGCATCCTAACGGCTAAGGCCATCAACATTGGTTCGACCTCGTTCAAACCACGATGGATACTACTTCGACGATAGTCAAAGCAGCATCCTAACGACTAAGGCCATTGACATTGGTTCGACCTCATTCGAACCACGACGGATACTACTTCGATGACAGTCGAAGCAACATCTTAATGGCTAAGGACATCGATATTGGTTTGACCTTATTCGAACCATGATGGATACTACTTCGATGGCAGTCGAAGTAACATCCTAATGGCTAAGTCCATTGACATTGGTTCGGCCTCGTTCGAACTATGGAGGATATTACTTCGACGATAGTCGAAGCAACATCCTAACCGCTAAGGCCATCGACAATTGGTTCGATCTCGCTTAAACCAAAACAAAATCTTTTAAAGGGAATGTTTGCGAAATCTAAGTATAAAAAAAATAACAAAAAGAGAGAAACAACAAACAGACGAAGCGACAAAGACAAATCTATATTATAGCAAAAATAATTTACATTCGTCCACATGGACAACTTTTAGTATACCCTACAACAAAAGAAGATGCGGAAGCAAAAATATACAAGCCTAAAACTAACTACCACCCCCTGCAGGATAAACATCCTTATACCATGAGTATGAGTCAAGACGATTGACATCCTCAGAGGTAGCATCCTCCCCCTCGGGAGAATCGGGGTAGTAACCACATAATTCGCGAGCTGCGCGTGCTTTATTTCGCCCTACCTGAACCTCCACCTCCGTCACCCGACCTTCTGCTTGTAAAGCCTTGTATACATCAAGTCGAGACTCTGCATAAACCCACATCTCATAGGCACTATGATGCGAGCCTCGACCAAATGGGGGACGAGATGAGGAGGGACGAGAATGGCGATCCATTTCCTCAGACGTCGGTAGGATGGCTTGCCTCTACAACGTGGTCAATTTGTCAGCATTAGCACTTAGCTCGCCCTTCAGTCTGTCAGTATTTGCCATCCTAACATCGAGTTTGATGGTCAGGCCAACTACCCTCTGCTGCAAGTCATCATTTTCCACGACTACCTATTGAGTCAGCTCGAGCTCGTCATCCTTCACCCTAAGGAGAGCCTCCAGTTCACTATTATGAGCAACGAACCTTATTATCTCTTCATCCATCTCCTCCAGCTCCGCCCCCTTATGTTCTAACTGGGCCTCCCTCTCCTTAAGCCCATCGCGGAACACTTGGAACTAAGGGTCCTGTCGGTAGAGGTCGGCCACTACTTGGTGCTTAGCACAACACTTTTGATACTTCCTCAACACCTTCTTGTAGAGGTTCGTCCTTTTCTGCTCACGACGATCCCTTTCCACCTCCAGGAGGAGCGTCTGGGAAGAAAAAGCAAGAGTAAGCATATTTCAACACATTCTACAATGAGCAAAGAAAAAGTAGTAAGGTAATGAAACCTACCTTTAAAGCCATGCCGACGACCTTTCAAGATAGCTCTGTATCATTCACCGTCCTGAGAATCCCACTCTCAGGGGCAGCGCACAACAAAGTAAGCACCATTACGACCTGCTCGCTATTTAACAACAAGTTGAAATCCTTAGGGATTATTATATGACGGTCAGATCCATTCGTCGCCGCCTCCACATGGGTGTGACCACCCAAAAACTCAGTTACATCCTCAGTGGCAACATCAGAACCCGACCCAGTGGCTTCCGCATATGGCCTACCGATGTTAGTCGATGAACCCCCCTCAGTGGGGCGCACCGAACTGACCCTTGGGCCAACTCTCTCCTCACGTGTCGGCCTTCCCGATTGGATAGCATCGTCTATGAATATGGGTACCGGGGTTGTCCGAGATGTTCCACCATCATCAGCTTCAGTAAACACCCCTTTTTCCATCTCCATCTTCATTTTTTTATCCGGCGGCTCCTCATCGTGAGAAGATTGATCGGCGGGATGTGGAGTCGGTGTCAACAAAGTCGACTCCCCTACAATCGCAGCCATAGACGTAGCCCCCTGATGGGGTGTAAGGGAACGACCTTAACGAATAGACTCACATGGAATGTCTCGAGCGTTCACGACAGTAGCAGGTCGTGCAGCAGCAGGTTTTTTTGCCTTCTTCCTAGAAGCAGCTCGACCTATTATCACAAAACCACAGTTAGGCAAGGTCGTCTAACCGAAAAAGCAAAATTGGAAATTTACCTAAAGAAACTTGAGGATCGTAGCGCTGTATGAAGGCAGGCCAAGTCCGGGTTTCCTCTGGGTGAGGCAGCAGGCCGGTGACCCAGCTTTTATGACCGTTAACGGGCTGAGGCAGACGAGCCATGAATGTAATATAAAAATTAGAACTGCGATAACAGCATGCAACATAGAACTTGATGAACTACAATACTTACGTGTCATGTTCCATCTTTCTGGAAATCTATTATGGTTGGAGACCACATGCTCGGTCCTGACAAAGAAATATTTGTGCAAGAATTTACGACTCGGTCGGTCGTTGGTTCCGACCACCAACCCTTTCGTACCACGAATCCTCAAATGCACCATGGTTTCTCTAAGGAAACTGTCCATAAATAAGTGCAAGAGATTATGAACGAAAACATCACATCTGGCTAGTGCCACATACTTAGTCAGTAGCAGAAGCACTTTAAGTGTGTACGGTGTAAGCTGAGTCGGGAAAATGTTCAAGAATCGACAGAACTCTTCTGCCAAGGGAAAAAGAGGAAGGCCGTAGCCTATCAAGAAGGGGTACTCATAGCAGGCACAATAGCCAGGCCTGTGAACATCAACGTGGTCCTCCCCCGGCGGGATCATCTCTACGTGGGCTGGAATGCCGTATTTTATGTGGAGGTCATCCAAGTGGTTTTGCCCCGTCTCAGAATGCACAGGAACCGAGACTGAGGAATCCTTGCTAAAATCATATCGAGGCATAAAATGCCTCGGTAACAGCTCTTCCACCATGAGAGGACCGACATCCTCTTCCACTTCCGCCTCCCCACAATCGGAGGAGGGTGGTGCATTAGACAGAGAACCTTCAGAAACCCTTTCTTTGGTAAGGCGAGATTTAGGCATATTTATGTTTGAAAAGATCACACGAAACGAAATGAAGAAGAAGAAGAATCACTTATCAAGAACGAGGAGTGCAGGAACACAAAAATCAAAAGAGGAGGGTTGAACAATTCAGGAATGACCAAAGTTCTTCAACGAAATCAAACCCTTCCCCTATTTATAAGGCTGGATGGCACCAGAATCGAGGCGTCAGACTTTAAATCGACGCGGAAAACCAAGCGCCAAAATGTAAATTTTTTCTTCCTCGAGAAGGCGTGCAAATGATGACGCATGCGAATGCTGACGTCAACCAAAACAATATGTTTTACTTCAACATTCTGACAGGAATGATTATCGTCTCCCAACGGTCACGTCTTAACAAGTCAACAAGTCAAACCCTCCCTGACGAAAGCATTATGTCCGCCCGTCGAGGATGCATCTCATTGCGGCCCCGACGAGCGGAGGGACTAACTGTATGGGGTCGAATTTAACCAATCGTATCTTCTGGTCGACATGACCAACCACTGAATGTTCATGAGTCGATATGAGAAGACGACCCAGGGGTAAGAGGGGTAACGACTTCGACCTATTGTCGGCCCTGTTATAGAATGAGCTTCGAAATGGTCGTTCCAATAACTAAGCCTGGATTCACCCATTATATAAAGGGGGATCCGAACCTTGTAATAGACAGGCAACTTACAATAAACAAACGAATTTTTCTCTCTTGAATTTTTATCCCTATATATATATCTCTCTCTCTCCTTTATTATTACTGTTGTTCTAATTACAGAAAGGATCCTAGGGTTTATTATCTTCAACTACGATTTACCTCTTCATCTCTTTGGTTGATTTACTTGAAAAGAATTTAACAACTTTTGAGTCAAACAATTTGGCACCGTCTGTGGGAATTTCTGTAGTCGAAAGCATAGTTCTCACCTGGGATATCAAAAGCAAAGATTTCTGTTCTTCGCACTCCATAGAAACCA
>MU749889.1:3082-43478 GCA_026770625.1 Nicotiana glauca | reverse complement strand
TTGGCTCAAAATGATAGAGTGAATTATAAGATAAGAAAAGTAATAAAAGGAAAGCGTTGTTGATTATTCCCTTGCCGGGACGTTTGGTTGAACTTGTTGGATTCTAATCCCTTGCCGGGATTTTTGTCAAATGTTAGCTTATTGTTATGTCCCTTAATTGTGACTGTTGTTTGGAGATTCAGACTATTGAATGATATTGAGGAGCGGGTTGCGCGCCGCAATATTGAACAATGATATATGAGGGTCGGGTTGCGCGCCGCAACAGTGATACCTGATAAATGGTATGGGTCGGGTTGCACGCCGCAATAGTGATATTTGTGGAACAGGTTGCGCGCCGCGACAATAATATTTGTGGAGTGGGTTGCGCGCCGCAACAGTTATTGATGCCATGTGTTTGTACTGAGTATTGTTTCCTTGTTCATTATGAGTCTAAGCTGCGCTAGTTGTTACTTGGGGTTACTGTTGATATTGTATCTCCCCATAGCATGTTTCCCCCTCCCATGTTGTTAATTGCCTTGTATTCGATGTTCCGTTGTATATTTATAACTGCACAGGTTTATGTGATGTCCAGTCAAGCCTCGTCACTACTTCCCCGGGGTTAGGCTAGACACTTACCAGCACATGGAGTCGGTTGTGCTGATGCTACACTTCTGTGCATTTTTGCACAGGTCCAGGTTTTTAGGAGCAGCATCAACAACATTAGTACGAGAGCAGGATTTCATTTTTCACGAGACTGAGGTAGCCTTGCAGGCGTCGGCAGGCTCGACGTCTCTTCTCTATGTTTTCTTATTAGACTGTTACCTCATTGTTTTCGAGATAGACAACTTATATATTTCTTTCAGACCATTGTTTTTAGTACAACTTTAGTAGTTCGTAAGTAATGTTACACCAAATCTTGGGTAGAGGTTTTAATCACTGTTCCGCTTTTTGATTCGTATTTATCAGATAGACTTCCGCCATTATTCTCATTAGAATTAATATTTTATATTGATGCTATAGACTGTTAAGATAATTGTTTAATGATGAAAAGGTAAATAAGTTGGCTTGCCTAGCTACTACGAGTAGGATCTATCACGATCCCGATGGTGGAAAATTCGGGTCGTGACACGCCTCCCAATAAGGGCTTGATTTAACATCGCAGCACGACGTGAATAACTTTTTTCCTCAACCTCGAGCTTATGAATTGAACTCCAAGTTCTGATTCAAGCTTATAATTATAGTCATTGGGCGGTGGAACGAATCTAACTGGCCCAAGGAAATAATGTAGTATTCTGCACTCCTTGGGCTTTGTATGAGGTATGTAATCCTGACTTCTTGGCAAGAAGAATTCCAGAATAGATGCACCTTGTTCATCATTCCTTGACTCTTCAATTGGTTCGGATGACTCTATTTCCATATCATCATCCAAACATAATGTGAAAAAATACTTGGAGTGTGGACCAATGCACTCAAACACATGAACTTCAGGACTTTCAACATCCTCAACATCAATGATACTAGAGCCAACAAAATTTATATCCTCAAAGTCCTTGGCTAGCTCCAGTCACACTTCTTCAACATTGACATTCTTGAATTATAGTTGGCTAGGTTATTGATGTTTTACTCTGACCTCCCTAATTAACACCTCAAATTCATGCCCTTCTTGGCTACTATCCTCAATATTGGCTCGTTGAACATTAAAAGCTCCAACCACTTGACTCAATTGAACCTCCAACTTGCGAATAGTTGCATCTTGCCTTTCTATCTGCAATTGTTTTTCATTATTTTGTTTCAGAAGGCACTTTAACATATCCTTGATCTCTTTCAGGTTACCATCTCTGGGTTCATTATTCCGATTAACTTCAAAAGAAAAAGAAGAACCATCAAAGTAAGGGGTTGGGGGAAGATAAGAAATATAAGCACAACCATAAAAGTGACCATCTTGACCACCATACATATCACATACATTCCACACATAAGATTGAGTTGGTGCACGTAACTCGCTCTCGAAAATATTTTGATAATCTTGTCATGGGTGGTTTCCTTCGCAAGATGCATAACGAGGATTAAAAGTAGAATTACCAACATCTGAACTCCCATAATTCCAGGATGCCATATTTTTCAAATTAATAAGTAAAACATATATATATATTAAATATATATATATATATATATTAAATACAACAAAACAAAAATAAAGTTCAAACTTGCAACTTAGCAATATGTATACCTACAGCTAGACCGTTAGTTCTCCGGTAACCGCGCCAAAATTTGATCACGCTCAACTCTAATCCTAAAAAGGATAAGCGGTCGCTGCAAATATAATCCGGTATAAGTCCGAAGTCGTATCCCACAGAGAACTAAGGTTTAACTGCAGCTGTTCAATATTGCTAAGAACCACAAGTCCAAACAATTTACTAATTATAGAGATTATAATATTTATTTCTAACTAATTAACTAACACTATCATAAAGCAGTGAAATTATCAATTAACAATGATGAAATTTGAGACAAAATTAAGGAGGTATAGAGTTATGATTTCCCCAAATGTTAGAATCCTTTCCGCTATATTCCCAACAATTTCGCCTATGTATTCTCTACTGATCGTGAGAACTTTAGGTGCCGTAATTCTCTCTCGAGTAACTACAATAATTTACTAGACATATTCTTTCGAACTACGTTAGTTGGCTTTATCTAACCACTCATTATGATAACGTCAAGGCTTTATTATTTTTAAACCTACCTTTAAACCCGTTGTATTGATTTCTCACATACGTTAGGAGTGACGTTGTTCAACAACCACCTAAATATATATCCTTTCTCAAGCAACACATAATAAATAGGCACAGTCAATCGATGGTCATTCAATCAATAACAATAAACACGTAGTTGAGCAAGTAGAGAAATTCAAAGGCTCATCAATTATATAAAAACATAACAAGAATTTATCTTACAAAAGGTTCCATCAAAACCCTAGATAAAAAATTAGTTGTTCATAATAGTATGTAAAACTACAATACTAAAAGTCATAACCAACAATGAATAAATAGGAAGAGAGGAAAAACTCGTAGAAGAATTCCCTTCTTGCTCCTATTGTGTCTCTGCCTCCTTAGGTCAAATCTGTGTCAAAAGTATGTCCAACCCCTTAAAATATCATTTTTTCATGTATATATACCAAGTAGGGTCGGGCCCAAAAAATTATACATTCTCCTACGCGAAAAAGGATAATTTTTCAGGTTTGGACACTCACGATCGCGGTCTGGGCGCGATATTTTCTCAGTGTGTTGCCTCAGTCCGCGTCCAGGTCCGCGGTCACAGTTTCGATCGTGTTTTTCACCCGTTCCGTTTCGAATTTGGAAAAATGTAAAACATGAAATTTGTAGCCATTTGAGTTATTTTTCCAACTATATGTTATATAGCCCAAATAGAGTTCAGAGCAAAGAGTTATGTCTATTTTACTAGACAGTGCAATATGCCTACTCGAGTCTTCGTTTGTTCTTAACTATCAAATTTTACCCCGAACACGATCCTGGCTTAGTTCCTTGGGCTTTTAATCGGACTTCAAAGCTCCAAATCACTATAATTCATTTCATAACATCTATATAGCTCGTAATCACTTCTACAAGGCATAAAATATATCATTAGTGCAAAACACTAGCGCTTAAAGTGCAATAAATTAAAGTGTAATAAGCAACTAAAATATGTAATTATAGCCTATCGTTAGTTATACTCGTCGAAATTTTGGTTGAATTGTATACATAGATCCAGAATTTAAAGGTGTTGTATTCATGTGATCTCAAATTTACATACCATAATAGCTTAGTTCCCAATCAAATAAGTATAAATAATTAGTAAATTTCTTAATATATTTACATGATCTAGGCAAAAAATATTGGATTTCCGTGAATCAAACATATTGTACTCTAATTCCACCATTATTGAATAGGAAGGAGTTAATGTATGTCTTATTCAAAGTCTAGTGTGGAAAATGAAATCAAAATTAACTCGGACATAAAATGACTGACTACATATAATAGTCCGCAGCATATTTAATTTGTCCCTATCAGTTTTATGATTTTTTTTTATAATTTTCCAAAAACGTTCTAATCATTCCGTTGCTGTATATCCTTTTCTTGAACTTAATGATCTTAAATTCCTAATCCAATTCCCATCTCCATCAGCTAATTATAATCTATACTAATTACTACTACCTCCGGTCCAAATTAGTGATTTTTTTTTGGATGTTTTCACACAGATTAAGAAATTTACCTTTTAGCATTATTAGCAATAGAATTGACCATACTAACCTTTACTATCTCACATAAACACTACTAACACATAATCCAAACAATATTTACTCCAAGGCCAATGTAGGAAAAAAAATAATTAATTCATTCTTGAAATCTGAAAAAATCACTTATTTTGGACCACAAAAAAGTAAAAAAATCACTTATTTTGGACCGGAGGAAGTATACTAATAGGAAAATGAGAAGGGAGAAAAACATCATACAGATATAGTTATGAGCCTTTAACATCAGGGCGAATAGTTGATAGCAGAAAAACGAAACTTTATATAGTATATAGAAATTAAATAATGAGACTTTAGCATCGTCAACCAGTTGTAAATCTAGAAGAAAATAACTCCTTTTTTTGGGTCAAGGAGAAAGATACTATTTTTTGGCCAAGAAGAAATGACTTAATTTGATCTCCCTTAAATCTCATATGTGGTGCATTTTTTCAGATGGTTTTAATTAAAAAAGGAGTAAAAGAAAAGGAATTTTCATACAGCACTGCAGTTTAGAGCCTAATTATGATATATAATTATAGTTTGGCTAATTATCATCCGTAGCTAATGTTCAATTGTTATTAGCTTGTATCACTTGTATTCAGATCGGCGCGCAAATATTGCAACTTGTATTAACTGTGTAAACTATATTCGTTCGCGCAATGAATACAACTAAGGGGAAATACTTGAGTGTTACAAAGGATACGAATATCGACTGGAATACAATATGTATCAACTTTATACGACATATATCATATGTATTCGTTCGCGTAATATATATAACCAAGCTGAAATATAGGGGTGTATACAAAAGAACATAACTTGTATCAACTGTATTCGTTCGCGCATCAAATACAATCAAGGCAAAATGTTAAAATAAAAAAAATAGAATGCCTCATTGATAGTTGAACTCAAGACCTTCACTTTCTAGAAGGGCGCTCTAACCAATGGAGCTATAAAAATTAACTTGTTGCACTCGTGTTTTAGTTTAAACTAATTGCTCTTTTGCTTCAGTATTACAGGTGGATTTGTTATAAAATTTAAATATAATTACAAATAATATTTTTTTTGAAAGTATAGGAACGAATGATAAATATAGTGTATACGCTTGCTATGTGGCATATTTTCCTTAAAAAAAAAAAAGACAGACGTGGGCTTCTTACAACAAATCAACTCTGCAACAACATTATGGTAAAAGAACATCCGTCACTACATAATATTTATCTTTTCAAGAAGGAGCTAGGGAATAAATTTGGAAAGTCGAAATTAAGTCTTTTTTCCGTAAAACTTTCAAAATAATTTATGTTATTTCTTCGAAAAGACGACATTGTTTCCTGGCAATGCTCTTTTGGCATGGAATTAAGGAGATGAAAAAAAAATGTAAAAGAAAAATAACAAACCGAGTAAGACAAATATATTACTTGTATCATTTTCTTGATTACTTCTCTCCTCGCTGAAATGAAAAGTTTGAGGATTTCTACTTGTTATCAGAGACGGATCTCCAATATAATCTATGAATTCACGGGCATGAACCTAATAGCTTTGGTGCAGATCTCCTATATTATTAAAAATCTATACTAAATATCTGTAGATAATTGATTATAAACCTAATTATATTATATATTAATTTGAGATCGTTATAGGAACTCAAAACTTTAAATCTTGATCAATTCATAACTACTTGTTACATATATAGGACTATTGTTACTCATAATTCTTCGAAACTTCGCGTAATGATTTGCAGCATTATATTAAGTAACAGAGATTTCAAGGAAAGGTAGTTCGAAAAAGTTAAAATTCGAAAATCGAAAATGTTACACAGTACTTAAATTTGAGTGTCTTTTAAAATCTGAAAATTTGCTTTTCATTAGTCTTTAGACCAAAAATAAAATAAAATAAAATAAAATAAATTCTAATATAGATCAAGTAAAAGTAACTGGGCGAATTCATAACTGTAATAATTTTTTCAAATAAATAGAAACGACAAACCATTATATTGTTGAGAAACAGCACCAACGTTCAAACAGATTAGATACTACTACTCATTATTAGCATAGAAAAGAGAGATCCCAAATTTTAATTTATTAGCATAAAACCGAGGTCCCATGTTACAATACTGATCGGGGCCTTTAGCTATTTTGGGAAAATACAGATAGTATGACATGACTAGCACATAGTACTATAATCACTTTCTTGAGCAGCAAGATAGTGTTATTATTTTAATATAGTTAGAAACAAAATATTATTGCTAAATAACATGGATAATAATTCAATCATTTTCTATATCATCTTCTAAAAATTCCCCCCACCCCCACCCCCACCCCCAAACTAACAATTAACAATGTTCTTTCTTGTTCAAGATTTAAATAAGCATAGGCATGTCTCTAATAAAGTCGAACTCCTACCTAGTTCAGACACGCTTATTCGCGGACCAATTCTTAGTATTTTTCATTGATATACCCACGAGAGATATGACTTTGTAGTTCATTACAAGTGTTATTTTTATTATATGATCTTTTTTACAAGACATCAATAAAAAATAGTATAAGCAAATTTTGTATAAAATATTAGGAAAAATGACAATATATAATCGTTCTTAAATAATAGCCGAAATGTGTTTTTTTTTTGTTGCATATTTATATATATAATATGTATGTATATACAAAATTATACAAATTTTCAATATTTTTTCGGCTAACAAATATAAATAATTTTTGGCACGGGCTAAAAGTGAAAGACCCGAATATTACAGAAGATCATCACGAGATTATTATCTTACTTTTAAATTGTAAGCGGACTTGTGACTTCATTTTCTTTCTACGAACGCGATATTGCAGTAGCAAAAATGAAACTTATTTCAAAGGAACAAATTTGCAAGGGACGTGGCGGATTTAGGAGGGCACAAAGATGTTCACCTGAATACCCTTCGCCGAAAAATTATACTGTATATATAACGCAAAATTTTTTTTTACCTCTATATATTAAGTTTTGAACACCCTTAACATAATATAATAGTATTGTTTAATGGTCAAGGGAGTTCAAAATCTATATAAGGCCATAAGTTTAATTCTCACTAACTACAAAAATATTTTTTGAACCCCCTTCGTCGATATCCTGCCTCCGCCACTTATAACACACGTTAGCAAGACGAAGAGATACTTCCTAGAAACTCAGGAATAATTAAAAGTAAAATATACATCCATACGCGGTTCATATCCTATTCACCTTTTTTTCTAAGTCTATGTTTTATTATAATCAATAAAAGTGTCTCTAGTCTCTAGTCTCTACTACTCAAGTAACTAGGCACAAATATAGTCAAATATATCCAATTAATTAACAAAAGTTAAACTCTGCCTCTGTGGAATGTGGTTGCACTGTGGGGTTGGGAATTTGGTCTTTTGTGGATGTGTGACTTTTTTGGGTTTCTCTTATCGCAATGAATTTTTGTTTCCTCGCAATGGATTTATCCGTTGTTTATTCGGGGGCATTTGCATCTATATCCGGTTTCAAGGTTATAATTGAATATATACCTACTGTGTAAAATTTCTACAAGCATATCACTTTACGATCAACTTCGAACTTATCGGGTTTGAAGTTAATATTAGTCTGAAATGAAAAAATTACACGTCAGATGCATTTAAGGTCAAATAGGTCTTAAGTGCAACCAATGGTTTCATGCACTTAAGGCCAATAAGTTGGAACTGAAAAAATTGCACTTCATATGCACTTAAGGCCAAAAGGTCTGAAGTGCATAAACGTTTTCCTACACTTAGGGCTAATAAGTTTGAGGTGAAAAATTACACTTCAGATACACTTAAGGCCAAAAGGTCTGAAGTGTAACCAATTTTCTGCACTTACGGCCTAATAGGCCTGAAGTGCGAATTGGCCAGTAACAGAAATTTGTTCTTCGAATTTTAACGATCGAATAAATGATTTAATACATTAATCTACTCCGAATTAGCTCAAATTTAAAATATATCTCCAAATATCATTAACAAACAAACCCCAGTCATCAATTTGTCAAACAACGATAAATATTAACCTATTTCGCAATTAAAAAAAAAAAGAAAAAGAAAAAACTCTAAGCAATAGTAAAAAATAATGCGACACAACAACTCATCATAAACTACCTTAAAATATGTTCATAAATACGATATAAAATCATTGGTACCCCAAGAAGAAGAAGAAAAAAAGAAATTAAAAGTTATTTAAAGAGCGGATACAAATTAAAAAGAAATTAAAAAATAAGTAGAAAATAAGTGGGCCAACCAAATAATGGCCCTCCGTTGTTTCATCGCAAAATTGATACGGACGACTTGGTTTCCTCGCGATTAATTGTTGGCAAAGAATTGAAGAGATGACAAAAAAAATAAAAATGACTTTGATAATGAACACAAAATTAAATGACCACCCATGAAATTTACTCATATTATCACTCAGTCTCAACTCTCTAACTCTCAAGCAATTGTTTAAAACTTCGCTTAACCATTTGAGCATTATATGAGCAAAGACAATTCGACGAAGTTATCCAGTACTTGATTGGACAGTCTTTTGAAATCTGAAAATTGTCATTTTTTTCCCCTTCTTTTCATTAGTTATTAGAGAAAAAAAAACTAATGTGTATCAAGTAAAAGTAACTGAAATGAATTCACAACAGTGTTGAAAACAATGTTCACAACTGTGACAAACCATTAGTTTATTGGAGCGAAATGCGTACCAACGTCCAAAAAGAGTACAAACTTAAGTTCATAATTAGCATATATAGAACAGAAGGATCACAATTTCTATTATTTCCCTTTAATTTGTTTTTGTTTTTCTTTTATAAAGAAAAATATATGTTGGGATCTTTTTAATAACACCCAGGTCCATGTTATTATATAATTGTCATCGGGGCCCTTAGCCATTTATATAATGTTCAGGGGAAACACAGATAGTATGAGTATGACATGCCTATCACAATTCACATGGAGTAGTATAATCACTTTCTTGAGCAGCAAGAAAGTATTATTATTCTAAATAATTTAGTTGGGAACTTAACATAAACGTTAAATCGATCATTTTCTTTATCATCTTTTAATAGTTCCCAAGCGCTAACTCACAATTATATCAGTGTTCTTTCTTGTTCCTTATTCATATTGATTTTTTTTTCTTAACCAAATCCAACAATTTTCTTGTAATAAGTAAAAAATTAACACAAAATATATCCATAAGTCATTACTCCCTCCGTTCACTTTTACTTGGCAAGCATACTAAAAATAGTTTTTCATTTTTACTTGTCACTTTACGCATATCAAGAGAAGACAAATTCTTTTTTCATGTTATATCCACAATATTTATAACTCATTTCAAATTATTTTCTCAAATTCAATTAAATATCAATTAATATGGGTATCATGGTAAATTATGCACTTCATTTACTATTTCTTAAGGGGCGTGAAGTCAAACGTGTCAAGTAAAAGTGGATGGAGGGAGTATATTATTGTATGGGTCAAAATCTGACCACACATGGTTCATCCTAAAAGGAATGGCGAAGAGTCAACTGAGCCATGATCGTATTCATAAGACGTCATAACAACGAGTATATCGGCCGCTACCGAGATCGAACTATCTAAAAGATCGTGTGGCGAGGCATATGTTATGACATTTAAGGGGGACAACCCAATGCACAATAAACAGACTAAGGCCCTCCGGCTAAGAGTTGGATAAAAGGATATAATTGCTATATAAATAAGAGGGAGAGAACGAGAAGGGAGGCTTTCTCTCATAGAGGAAAAAAGGCAGAAGAACCAGAGAAGGCTATAGGGGAAAAACACGAGAAGTTACGGATCTTGGCGACAAATCTCTGTAATCATCTTTCTTGAATCAATAAAGATGGATCCTACAACATTTAATGGCATTCCATATGTTCCTCCTTTATTTATTACATTACGGGACAATACATCATGAATGTAAGTATACTATTTTTATTTGATATCCTTTATAAGCCTTGAAAGTTCATGAGCTTGACTACATCTTATTCTCCAATTTAATTTGTTTTGATGTTTAATCTAGAGTTAATTATTCTTGGCTAAGATTTATCCTATATACTCTTATTAACCAGTTTAACGAAAAGCTCAACACTTTTTGATCAAATAATTTGGCCTCATCTGTGGGGATTTCTTAGCCAAATTTTTAGTTTCCTTTAGATCTAAAACCAACCAAGTATCACTTCTAGGTTGTCGTAGCCTCACCATCTCGGTATAAACACCAACTCGAAAAATTAATGGATAAGCTTTTGAGGTAACCGAACTAACCTATCTCAGATCTCTACATAAAATCGAAGTTATGTTTGATGTCTATACAAATCCCATATCTCTAGAAATGGTTTCAACATGTCATATGCATGTGCGAAGTAGGTCACGGTCACTACGCACTTACTTGACCACAATCCTATTTGACATATTTGCTTTATATACCGGTCTGCACTCCCACCTCTTAGGAAGGGACTATAGCCTACTGTATGATTATCTGAAATAACAGGCATATATTGCCTTATTTTCGTACCCACACGCGCTATGCGATTTATGGACAAAGTATGACATGTTTCCCTTGTTATTTGTGCATATCAGACGAGATTGGATTGGGAATCGGTATCGATATCCCAACGGTCAAGGTAAATCCAACCCACGAGAATCCTAGACGCAACTAACGACGAAGTCAAACATGGATGTGAAATCTGAAACAGCCATTTGAGCACGAGGCGAAGAGAGTGACCCTACAACGTTTTCCCCCCTTTTACCGACTTACTAGGCCAAGGTAATAGGC
Source organism: Nicotiana glauca (assembly GCA_026770625.1). Taxonomy (NCBI): domain Eukaryota; kingdom Viridiplantae; phylum Streptophyta; class Magnoliopsida; order Solanales; family Solanaceae; genus Nicotiana; species Nicotiana glauca. The sequence goes on along the minus strand of MU749889.1, from coordinate 32,410 downwards.
AATTTAGTTTGGGTTTAACTTATCACATTCTCTTTTTGTTCAGAACAGGAACACAAGCATTCTCACAGGTACGCGAACAAGGAACGAATGTCACCAAACACACGAGGAAAATGTTCCATACCATAGTTTCTCGCAAAAAATGACCAAGCAAAGACCTCTGAGCTGTATCGTACTACAAATAACAGAAACAGTTCAAAACAAGTCAATATTATTAAGTAACAATCTCTGGAATCAAGACTCGCCCTAACACACAGTATTCTCCAATAAAATCAAAATTAAGCAAACTGGGACTCACCCCGACGCACGCATAAACAATACGGAGACGAGTAATGATCTCTAATAAAAGTGATGCAACGGGTTGCAATTTTCACCTCGCTCGAATTAACACCCTTACGGCCAATGTCCATCGCCAAAAAAAAAAAGAAAGTTTGACCTTGCTCGAATTTACAACGGGTTACAATTTTGACCTCGCTCGAATTAACACCCTTACGGCCATCGCCAAACAAAAGGAAAGTTCGACCTCGCTCGAATTTACAATAGGTTAAAATTTGACCTCGCTCGAATTAACACCTTTACGGCAATTGGCCATCACCAAACAAAAAGAAAGTTCGACCTCGCTCGAATTTACATCGGGTTATAATTTTGACCTCGCTCGAATTAACACCCTTATGACCATTGGACATCGCCAAACAAAAGAAAAGTTTGACCTCGCTCGAATTTACAACGGGTTACAATTTCGACCTCGCTCGAATTAACAACTTAAGGACATCTCCCAGTAAAAGGAAGGTTCGGCTATGCTCGAATTTATTGCGGGTCACAATTTCGATATTGCTCGAGTTAACCCCCTTACGCCGTCGACCATGGTCGAGCGGAAGTAAAAATTTGCCTACCCGATCAACAAATCAAAGCTCGACCCCGTCGAACTCATAATGGGTCATAGTTCGATATCACAAGAGCTCGCCCCCTACCATCGCTAAACTCGCCATGAAAAATTAACTTTGCCCAAGTTAGCAAATATAAGTTTGACCTCGTTCGAACATATAAGTCAAGATAGACTTTGCCCTAGTTGGAAAATCTAAGTTCAACCCTATTCGAACGTATAAGTCAAGATTGTCTTCGCCCAAGTTGGAAAATCTAAGTCCGACCTCGTTCAAACATATAAGTCCAGATTGATTTCACCCAAGTTGGAAACTCTAAGTTCGACCTCGCTTGAATATACAAGTCAAAACTGACTTTGCTCAAAATTGGCAAGCCTAAATTTGACCTCGCTCGAATATACAAATCAAGGTTGATTCCACCCAAGTGTGCAAATCAGAAGTCAACCTCGCCCGAACTTGCAGATCCAAAGTGACTTCATTCGAACTCACACAACGAGATCCAAACTCGATCGGATCAAGCAAACTAGATCCGCCTTCATTCGAATTCCCAATTAAATGATCAGGGACTCCTCATGGAGAAATCCGAGGAATTTCCTCCCCGAGAGAGAAACGACAAAAAAAGCGAGAGAGAAGGAGAAAGAAAGTCGAAAGATACATAAATAAAGATGAAGCAACTATTTATTCAAATGTACATGCGCAACAGCCTTTCCTTACAGAAGGCCAATACGGGCCCTCAAGAGAAAGATGAAAATAAACAACAAAAGAACAAAAAAAACTAACTAAGCACAAAAGCTGCAACAAAGTTTCACTCGGCGTCGTCTCCACCGCTGTTCTCCCCAGCATCATCATAATCAGAAGGAATTCCATCCCCAAATTCAATGCCTTCACCAGCTTCCGCTGTCGTAGGGTCGTAACCGCAGGCAAGACGAGCCTCGCGTGCCTTCGCCCGAGCATCTTCAAAGGCAGTCTCAGGAACACTCCCCGCCTCCCATAAACCCTTGTATATATCTCGTTGGGCTTTGGCATTGACCCATAGCTAATACAAGCGACCGAGGATAGTGGCAGAGGCAGATTAAGCCTGCTTCTGATAAGTAGGGATTCTAACCTATTTTATGCTATTTTTTTGCTTAGGTTGTGGATTAAAAGTACGTACAAGTATTCCCTAAAGCTAACTTATTGTGCTTGTTTTCAGTGTTTGGTCAAAAAGAGACAAGGTAGTCATAAACAACTCAAAAAGGAGTAAAACCTGCACAAGTCAAAAGTTGAAATCAATAGACGCTGACAGCGAGAAATAGCAGCGGACACGGTGGGTCAACTGCTAAGGCAATCCTAATGCTGCTCTCAGCGGATTAAAGATTTAGAGAGTGTTCTTGAAGCTTAACAAGTTACAGCTGACCACGGTGAAATTGCCCGTCAACGGTGTCATCTAACGCGGTCGCGATCTAATTCTCGCCCTCAGCGGATGTGAGAATCAGAGAACTACGTTTGGATATCAAATTTAAAACTGTGGTCCGTATACATATTTCGCGACCGCGGCTGGAGGAGCGTTGAGGCGGTAGATTTTTCGCTCTCAGCGGACTCAAAGTTCAAACCAAGTTAAGAAGAGAAAAACCGTAGTCCGCACTTGCTTCTGTACGGCCACGAAAGTCCAAGCACTGAGGCGACCCATTTTTCGCTGTTAGCGAAATCCTCGTAGGGGCAATTTTGTCAAAAAATTTTTGCTGTGTATAAATAGTTCCTTTTCAGATTTTTAGGGCATTTGTTATGAGAGGAACACGTGAAGAACAACTTTTTGCTCTTTTCATTAATTTTAGAGCTTGGTTAACCATTAATCTTACATTCTTCTCTTATAATTATTTTTTATGGGTTATATTTCATCTAAATCTTTGATTTCTTCTTTGATTATGAGTAGCTAAACCGATTATCTAGGGTTGTGGCTCAACCCTAGTGTGGGTATTGAATGGGTCTTCAATTTTAGGGCTTAAATGTTTATGAGTGAATGATATTTGACTTGATTTATGCTTTAAATGTTGCATTGGTGGTTGCAAACACTGATTTGTGTCTTTTTGACTTTGGCTCATTTTGAGAAAGAGAGACTAAGTCTAGGAAATTCAGGCCAATAAGGAATTCGGGTGTATTGAAGAGATTGATTGCCCCAATTAAAGGGTTAAACCTAGAAATAGTAATACCTGACTTGAGCCAATTTTGCTTGCATTGTTTGAACACCCAATTGGGATTGAGAAAGCTAATTAGGACAAACTCACTCAAACTACAGAGAGGTATAGAATGAGTAGTTATGTGCAATGGATATATCATGATCCCAATTACAACAAGTTTGCCCTAAGATTTAGACCTCGTTAGATACTCACCTAGGCATAAGTCACTTCCCTAATGCCTTTTTTACCAATTAAGAAAACCCTTACAAAAATATCATACTTAGCTTATTTTCCTACTTAATTAGCATTAAAGTAGAATGGTAATCAAACAAAGAATGGTTGGAAGTGAAATTAAGAACACCGCACATAGCTAGATTAGATAGAAACCCAACTCCAAACCTATCTTAGCTCTCTGTGGAAATCGATCCCGAGCCCTCGGGTAAAAGCCGTATCGACCATTCTTGCCATTCTATAGTGGTATAGGGTTGGAATAGATCACCTTCTCGGCCTCAAGAGCCGCGACCCGGTCTCCCAAGCTCGAAGCTTCCTGTCAATTTCACCAATTCTCTCCTCGAGTCGCACCTCCTTCAGTATGGCCGTCGCCCTCTCAGATTCCTGCTCAGACTTAAGGATGCGAATAGTGTCTTCTAGCATCACAACCCTCACCAAAGCCGACACACGAGCACCCTCGGTGATCTCCAACTTGGCCACATTCCTTTCTAGCTCGACCACTTTCTCCGTCTATTCTGCACTTAGAGTGTTGACTCTAGTAGAATTTTGATCAATCTCAGCTAAAAAAGATAGCTCATTCGTCTGAAGGTCCTCGCACTCCGTGACTACCCCTTTGCCCACCTCGAGCTCCTTATCCTTGGCATGAAGCAACCCCTCAAGCTCACTGCACATGCGGATAAACCGCATTAGGTCCTCATCTCTTTTCTCCAAATTCTCCCTAGTGGACTGGGTGCTAGAGCCCGCTCTAAGCTGCTCGTCTATCTCACGACACCTGTTGCAATACCGCTAATACTTCTCGGCCATTTTTAGAAAAATCTCGGCCCGCATCTTATCCCTACAAGCAATCTCGATCTCCAACATGTAAGTCTAAAAAAAAGAGAAGAGAAAGAGTCAATGTAAAGACAAAGGTCACAAAATGAAGAAATAAAAAGGGAACTCACCCTTAAGGACATCCCAGCCACGCGTGTGACAACCCAGAATCGCTGACCCCCTGAAGAGATTCGCTCTCAGCGATGGAGCAAAGAAGATCGAACTGTGTTACTAAATCGACCGTGCTTGCAACAGGTTGAAATCCGATGGAATTTCGAGTATGCAGGAAGGACCTTCCACCCTTACCACAGTTCGGGTAAAGCCCTCCCTAAATATTCTCATGTCCTCAGGTTCAATGTCAGATTTAGAATCATAATCCTCAACCATAACGCCCATCTCCCTCTTATTAGCCGAAGAAGGGGTGCGGTTTGGCCGAGATAACGATGGTCTAGTCGGAACAAGAACAGTAGCCTCAGAACTCCGTCCTTCTGTCATGATAGCTTCTTAAATGCTCGAAACGGTCGTCACCTTCGCAGCCAGGCTAGCATCACCGTCGGTCTCAGGTGCCGTCAAAACAAGGTCACCCCTCGAGGGCATCTTAACTAAAGAAACCTCCTCCAACACTAACCTTCACCTCTTCGATCAGACCTCTCCGCTACCGACGTAAGAAGATTCGCTAGTTGAATGGACTACGGGGACCGGAGTCTCTCTGGTTGAGAAGTAACCTCCAAGCGTACGGCTTTGGCCATAGGCACAGTCTAATGAGTGGCCAGACTCCCTAAGCCCTCACCTGCAGTAGCTCTTGGTGCGGGTCGGGCGGAGGGCATTGGTTGGCGGAATGGGAGCGGAGGAGCCCTTGTCCTTCTCACTCCTCTTCGACCTGTCAATAAGGAGGGATTTGATCATATAACGACAAGGTTAAAGAAATTGTTAAACGGAGGACAAAGCAGAACCACAACGTGCCAACTCACCGGTAAGAGGCTTGCGACCAAAATTCTCATAGAATGACACCCATTCACGAATCCCCATCGTGTGGGAGAGAATTGCGCTCACCCACTTGCAGATATCGACAACTAGCGGGGGAGGCAGTCTCTCGGCTACAAAAATAATAGCAAATCCTCAGCGAGGTTGTTAAAGGGAGACGACTGACGACCATATTAAGAAAAAATGTATAAATAGAAAGGGCACGAGAAACAACACAACATCTAGATGACGTGTATCATAATAACGCATGAGGAATATTGATGACATCCTGAACTGACGTGACGATCCAATCCTGAACTGACGTAACGGTCATATGCAATTCTCGAAGCGTCGCATCGCTACCTCGTCATGAGGTTCTCGCCCCTCGCATGAAGAGTTCAGATTTCTCCCAATTTTGAATCAACAGAGTCTGCCCATCGAGCTCGCCAAGAGGCGACCTCAATAGGCGGATGGACTAACTGTATGGGTCAAAATCTGACCACGGGTGGTTCAACCTAAATGGAATGGCAAGGAGTCGACTGAGCCATGGTCATATTCATAAGACGTTATAACAACGAGTATCTCGGCCGCTGCCGAGATCAAACTATCTAAAAGATCGTGCGACAAAGTATACTAAAAATAGATTTTTATTTTTACTTGTCGCTTTACGCATATCAAGAGAAGATAATTTTTTTTCTGTTATACCCACAATATTTATTACTCATTTTAAATCATTTTCTCAAATCTAATTAAATATGTATCAATTAATATGGGTATCATGGTAAATTATGCCATTCATTTATTATTTCTTAAGGCGTGTGAAGTCAAAATGTGTCCAGTAAAAGTGGACGGAGGGATTATATTGTCGTATGGGTCAAAATCCGACCACTCGTGGTTCAGCCTAAAAGACTGGCGAGGAGTCAACTGAGCCATGATCGTATTTATAAGACATCATAACAACGAGTATCTCGGTCGCAACCGAGATTGAACTATCTAAAAGATCGTGTGGCGAGGCATATGTTATGACATTTAAGGGGGACGAGCCAATGCACAATAAACAGACTAAAGTCCTCCGGCTAAGAACCGTTGGATAAAAGGATATAATTGCTATATAAATAAGAGGGAGAGATCAAGGGAGGCTCTCTCTCCTAGAGGAAAAAGGGCAGAAGAACCAGAGAAGGCTATACGAGGAAAACACGAGAAGTTACGGATCATGGCGACAAATCTCTATAATCGTCTTTCTTGAATCAATAAAGATGGATCCTACAAGATTTAATGGCATTCCCTCTATTCCTCCTTTGTTTTTACATTACGGGACAATACATCATGAATGTAAGTATACTATTTGACTATTTGTATTTGATATCCTTTATAAGCCTTGAAAGTTCATGAGCTTAACTACATCTTATTCTCCTGTTCAATGTGTTTTGGTGCTTAATCTAGAGTTAATTATTCTTGATTAAGATTTATCCTTTATCTTATTAATTAATTTAATGAAAAGCTCAACACTTTTTGGTCAAACAATTGTAAGATTATTTTCTTACCTTTAAATTGTAAGTGGGCATATGAAATTATTTTCTCTATATAATTGTAGCAGCAAAAATGAAATTTATTTCAAGTGGACAAAATATTTTTCCAAGAAACTCAGGAATAAATTAAAGCAAAATATACATCCATACGCGGTTCGTATCCTATTTACCTTTTTTTTTTCTTTCTAAGTCTATGTAACGTTCCATTATTATAATCAACAAAAGTGTCTCAGTCTCAAGTAACTAGGCACATATAGTCAAATATATCCAATTAATTAACAAAATTTAACTCTGCTTCCGTTGGATGTGGTTGCAGTGTGGGGTTGCGAAGTTCGTTATGTGTGGATGTGTGGCTTTTTTGGGCTTTCTCTTGTCCCAATCTTGTGTGGTCGACTCTTGAGTGTGTTGTGTGTGTATGTGTGTTTTATGGGGGAGGTCCGGGCGGATCTATTATTTGTCCAGATGTTGTATATATAATTTTTAATAAAATTAAATATTTATAAATATTTAACTGTAAACTCAATTATTATCATAATATTAACTCGAAGTAGGAATTCATAAACTTTAAATTTTAAATACGCTTATCTGGAGATTGGTTAGATAGACAATACTACTATTAATTATTTATATCCGTATGTACTTTTATCTACTTTCTAAACAAAATTTATAGCCTATGATAAGTACTGTCTCCAATATGTAGTTAATTAACTAGTACTCTATGCTTTTTTTGTTTTATAGTCTGAATTGTTAATTGGGAAGTTTTGGAGAGTTCTTTATATATGGTGCGTAAAGTCAATAGAATTCTTTAAAGAAGGAAATAATTCTTTTATTGGAAATGAGGAAATTAAGATCCATACACAGAACGTTTGCGTACATATTATTCATTCTGTCTAGATGAATTTTAATTCCTCTTTGTTCTCACCTCTAAGGATGTTTAAGAAATTGAAAGTACTCCGTCCACTATATTAAAAGTATATTTTTAATTTTACTTATCTATTTTAGCAAATAAAAAAAAAGATAAATAATCTTCTTCTTGTTTTACCCTTATTATTAATTACTTTGCTCATTCCCCCAAATTATTTTTCAATGTATTTTTTTGAAATGTTATCATTATTATGGGTGAAATTGTAAATACATATTTTATTTTATATTTCTAAAAGGAAGTGCAAAGTAAAAAATGAACACTTATAAATGAATATATAAAATATACGTATTTCTTTGCTTTAATCTGTTGATTTGGGTTTTGTCTTCCATATATACTGTTTCTTGATTTCTTTGTGGCCGGAAGGGTGGATTGTGAGTGAATACTGTATGTAAAAGATATTAGGAGTATTATGTTATTGAATTAGTGTGAGCACAAAACGTGAGTAAATTTTTTTTTTCGTACCAAATACTTACTCATATTTAGTGCTTAATTAAATTACATTAGATTATCATAGTTAAAATAATTTAGCGGCTTGAGATGAAAATATATACAATTTGGTTAAGTAATCAGTATCTGTCTAAAAAACATATTCTCCGTATCATGTATTTATTAAATTCGTATTAACATAAAGATGCTTTTTTTTTTGTGTGTGTGGGGAGGGCGGGGGAGGGATTTATATAGGGGTTGACTTGAAGAGGGTCTTGACGTTAAAGTCGTTACATCAGGCTGCCTTAGGTCACTGGGCATAAGCCTCTCTTGCCTAGCTGTTTCTTTCTTCATTCCACGAAGCTTCTCTAATTACCCAATTAAACCGTTAATATTACAAATAACCCTATGCTTTTAATTAATTCTCCACTTTTCAGTTTAAATCAAGGCTCCTACCCCTATATATATATATATATAACTACTCTTTCAGCTCGTTATATCCATCTACTTATCCCATCTCTCATCATCTCTCTAAGCTCCATTTTTATAGTGAAAAAATCTTGATCGAATCTCACTTCAATTTACTCCTCAATACAGAAATGGCAGCTAAACGGTTTTTTGATGACTCCGATACCGACCCAAACCAACCAAATTACAAACGCATGAGAACTACACCTTCTTTTGCTTCGTATGTTCCCTCATCATATATAGATCACTGCTTTTATTTTCCTTTCTAATATTTCTCACGATTCAAATTTGACTAATTATTCTTTCTTTGGTTATTTCTAGTGTCATTAAAGAAGTGGTGATGGTGAAATTCTTAGACAACGTCTCTTCCGCCTTGGAACCTATGCTCCGTCGAGTGGTACGAGTTAATTTTATGAACTTTCACTACTACATAAACGTGAATTAACGACATACAAGTTCTGAAGCTCAATAAAAAAATTTGTTGTTAACCTTATTTAGCAATAGATTATTAAAAAATTCTGTAAAAAACTCCAGGCTTTTTGTAGTATTTATCATTTTAACGTTAAATTTATTAAACAATTTTTATATTCGTTATAATTGGTGAAATTAAATTTACAGGTTAATGAAGAGGTGGAAAGTGCATTAAGGCGTTACTCATGTCGTACCATAACGAGATCTCCTTCACTTAGAATCAAAGCTTTAGAACCATCAAATCTTCGCCTCACTTTCAACAAAAAACTCTCTGTACCAATTTTCACCGGCAGCAAAATTGTTGCCGGCGACGGCCATAATCTCCAAATTCTTCTGGTGGATACAAGCGGCGAAGGCATGGTTCCGACGGCTTTACCTTATCCTATCAAAGTAGAAATCGTCGTACTAGACGGAGATTTCCTTTCAAAACAAAATGATCAAACCAGCTGGACTCATGAAGAATTTAACAAAAGCATCGTTAAGGAGAGAACTGGAAAGAGACCATTGCTTGCCGGTGAACTCAATTTCACCATGCGTGACGGCGTCGTTTCTGTTGGAGAAATTGAATTTACTGACAATTCGAGCTGGATTCGGAGCGGAAAATTTAGGCTTGGTGCAAAATTGGTTCAAATTGGAACAAGTCAAACTACTGTTCAGATTACTGAAGCCATTACTGAATCTTTTAGGGTTAAAGATCACCGCGGAGAATGTAAGCTATTTCTCTTTTCATTATAACTTTTTAGTAGTCAAAACTCAAAACTAATATTTTACTCCGTTGTAGCATGTAATTTTATCTTATTTTTCGGATTATTAATTTTATTTTTATTGATTAACCTAATAATGTGGTAATTATTTTTTACAATGTCACTTCACTGTATATCAATTAAACTCCTAAATTTGATCATGTAATATATTGCAGTGTACAAGAAACATTACCCACCAGCACTAGGAGATGAAGTATGGCGGCTTGAGAAGATTGGAAAAGATGGAACTTTTCACAAGAAACTCTCTTCAAATGGAATCAACACTGTACAAGATTTCTTGAAGTTGGCCACTGTTGACACACGGAAGCTTAGAGCTGTAAGCCTCTACTGTGACTTAACAAGAATATTCCTTTAATTGGTTAATTTGCTACTGAAAAACTGAGATAAACAAATCTAAATTACATATGAAAAAATGAGATAAACAAATCTAAATTACATATGAAAAAGAATCTTTTTATAAATCAACTGAAACTTAATTATTAATGATTTCACAGATACTAGGAAGAGGAATGTCTGACAAAATTTGGGATGCGACATACAATCATGCAAATAGTTGTGAGAAGGGATCTAAGTTATTTAAGGCCAGTGGAGCAAACTACACTCTCTTTCTTAGTCCAATATGTCAAGTTGTTGGGGCAATAGTTGATGGGCAGATTTGTGCAAATCATGACTTAACTGGAATTCAAAGGGTAAGAAATTAAGTTAAATTATCGATTTCACTTTGAAATACTGTATATATATTAACTTGAACGATTATAATAATATCTATACTATGGTATTCTCAGGGATATATTCAGAATTTGGTGAAGAAGGCTTATGACAATTGGAGTTCCTTGGAAGAAATTGATGGTCCGGTGAATGAGCCAGCACTGCTAACTCAAGGTACTTTATATATGCATATTTTCTACTATTTCTAATTCGTACCTTAATATCATATTACTATAATATGCCCACCATGCACAAAAAAATTTGGAATTAATAATAACAGTCAATGCTCTTTGTTCTATATTTTAGTACAGTTTGTTGGTTTCTATAATATAGTAATGATTTCTGATATGAACAGGAGAAACAGTGGTGGATCAATATCCGAATGTTCTTTATCAGCAGCTGTCAATGCCGCGATCCTATCAACTGAACGCGATTTTGACAGATGCATCGGAACAATTAGTTGAATACAGCAATGATTTGATTGTTAGTTCTAGCTACATTTACCCCCCTGCTGATAATGGTGGTTTCTGATAATGGAGAACCGAATTAAACTGTTTTTACTTTATAATTTCAGTACAGAAGTTAAATTCTTCTCATAGGAAATGCTGAAGGAATGAAATTTATGCATATTCACGATCATGTACATAGTGTGTAGGAACAACAAAATGTTGTAGAGGTCGCGCCAACCCCTTTGTAAGAGATGTGTGGTTTGGCAATAGTAGAAGTCTGTTTTTTTTCTTTCTTTTTTTGTTTTAACTTTAAATCTGGAAGATTTATTGTAGCGGTTGTTGATCATTTTAGCTGAATGAACAAATGCAATTAGTTATTTGATTATGCACCTATCTAGATCTTCTTTATTTTACACCCTTATATTATACAACTTAACACGTTGACCCCCCAAAAAAGAGTTTGAGAGAAGTTGCTACTGAAGTACTTAATTATGCGTTGACTTCAGTTGAAACCTGCCCATTTCATATTTTTCTTCTAACGCTCACAAGTCACTAGTTTATAAAAGGCGAGGAATCTAGAGGGTAACTTGCACCCGTTAAACTTGGGAAAAATCCTGTAAATTAAATGTAGGTGTATATAGACTATATGCTTTGATCTGTGTTTGTTGACTTTATGTATACACCTAATGTGAAGATATGATCCCTAATTTTTTTTGACTTGAAGACGGCCTTGAAATCAAAGACTTTTTTGGTTGTTGGGATTTTTGTCGTTTAATATTTACTCTTGCATTCTCGATAAGTTTAATTAGTAATTGCGATCCATATAGAGTTGTGTGATAGCATCAATTGTATCAGTATTGACAGGGTAATTTTTTTCTTTGCATACGGTTAAAATCGGACATAATGCCTACCTGATTTCCCGATGAGAGAGACGGAGGAAGGGCGCGAATATACGAGGTTGAAATCGAGGATAGGTGTTGCGACCAAACACACACACAAGTATACGTGGTCGCCAAGTAATAAAGTGATTCAAAAGCCGGATGTCGAACCCCACAGAGACTTAGATTAATCGTTAACTAAGCAAACTAGAATCAATTAATAGTCCAAGATAATCAAGAGTGTTGTTTTTCTATTAATATGCTATTACGGAAATTAAAAAAGTAACAATTAATTTATCAAGCGTGCAAATGTGTATGTTGAGATTTTAATTCAAAGGAGATGAAAATTCCAGGGTTGTGGTTGGTTTATCAACCCTATTAAGTTCAATAATCACACTTGTTAATCTAGATTATCTATGGTTGCTAATTAATCAGATAATTTATTTGAATAGCATGTTCCCACAGTACTACTCACATGTCCACAATATATCAATCCTATATTCCTATGGTATTTAGTCTATCATGAACGAATATAAAACGGTATTTAACTAAGTAAGACCGTTAGGTATATTCCTATCCTAACCGCGAAATCTTTCTCTGAGCCACGGATTCAGAAACTAGCTCTCTTTAATTCCACTCTAATCTAAACACAGCTTTTCCAAGCATATCATAGATAGTATAGTGAATTGGTAGCTACAACAATTCACAAGTTAAAACTAGATTTAGAGAAATAACCACAAGATGATAATCCAAATCAACGAAGATGTACTTAATAAACATTAATAATCATGTCAACCACAACCCTAGAAACTAGAGTGCTTATCCACTCATGTTCGTAGTAACAACTTTTCAAGTATTTTTCATAAACAAATTACAAAGAAAAGATGAAGGAATGAAGAACTCGATTTTCTCCTCCAAAGAATGTTCCCAACGTCTTCTCTCCTTCCAAAATAGTCTCCTTTGGTCTAAGGTATGTCAAAAGTCCTCAAAATAATATTTTTACATGTATTTATGCTAAGTAGGGTCGGACCAAGATGAAATCTCTCTTTCCTAGCCGAAATAGAAAAACTTGCAAATTTATTACTTTTCATGCGTCACCCAGTGCGTCACACTAGTGCTTCCTGCCAGACCAAAAAAAAATTTAGTCTCTGAACTTTGGAAATTTTATACTAATGCGTCGCAGTGTGCCTCGCACTAGTGCATTTCTTCAGCAATTGCTTCTTCCTTGAATTTTGATGTCCAGAATTGATCCTCGACCCCTGAACACGATCCTGTCTTAATTCCTTGGGCTTTTACTCAGACTTCAAAGCTCCAAATAGCTTGAATTCGTTCCATAATATCTACGTAGCTCATAATCACTCCTACAAGGCATAAAATACGCAATTAGTGTAAACCACTAGTGATTAAAGCTCAAACTCAATTAAAGTGTAGTAAATTAGAGTATAATAAGCAACTAAAATACGTAATTATAGACTACTATCAACACCCCACATTTAAACCATTGCTCGTTCTCGAGCAATCAAACTGCACTTTATATAGACACGATCTTTTTTAATAATTTTCCTAACTCATCACACCAAGAATATTTAAAATTGACTAAGCACAAGAGCGTAAGATCTTCACCTCAAGATTTGACTCACAAGTACCACACATTATTCACAAATCACTCACTTACATAGAGGTCATTGACCTAACATTTCCTTCATGAATCAAGTGCCCTCACACAACAAAAGAGAGTAGTTCCACATACAATAAAATTTAAGAACAATTAGGAACTTAAGATAGAAAGAATTCACTCATTCTCAGAAATAATATTCATATGCTACAAAAGATGCACCATAGGCTTACCCGTAGTGTACTACTCTACTAATTGAGCTCATTCAGTCTAGGATCAATTAGGACTTTAATTGATTGTAATATAGGCCGCGGGGCGGGTAGGATATATTTAGATATAAGAATGACTACACCTCACTAAGTGCTTTAATACATACACTTTAACATTAAAAATCTCATACTTATGTCAAATCATACTCCATCTTCACATCAATGTATATTAACTCCATACTTCTTTAAGCACAATTACATCAAGAGTCACCACTTATCAAGGAATATTTTCATAATAATACAACTATTTTTTTTCTTCTTTATTTTTCAATTCAAGTGGCTATAACTTTTTTAAAACAGTGCACCTTTCTCCTTATTTCATTAGTTCCACTCAAAAGCAAAACCAACGACCCCAACTTTAATTTTTACAAAGTTCATAACAATTCAAGTGCTCATGAGAGGTGAAAAGGTTCAAATAGATGGTTAATTCAAACAAATGGGTAAGGCTTGTAATGTGGTTGCCAAAGAAACAGGATTATAGGCTCAAAGAGGTTAACTACGATACATAATAATTAGGCGGGTAATATATATATGGCTCAATAAAGTAACGCTTATATCACTTCCAAGACTGAACAAAACTACTATTTCGCTTTGCAAACACACGGGGCAAGTTCTAAATATCAAATACAATGCACATCATAACATACAAACCTCACACCCATATGACACATAACTCACTCAGGATTGGACTCATCAATACACTCTAGTCAAAGTAGTTAAGCAAAGTTAAGATCATACAATTTAAGGTACTTATACAAGAGTCGAAAACTGAACCTAAGCGTCATGAACAAAGTATTTACTATTCTCAAGGCATATCAAAGTCAAGAGATATTGCTTCAATTCTCAGTCACATCACCATGGATCCTACTCCTAAAAAAACTAACTACACATGGTTCAAACAAAATCCTTGAAAAAGAACCGCGACACAAAGCAAAAACCAAGGGGAAATTACTACACTACCTACAAAGAAAATATTTTTGTCCTTTTTTTTAGAATTAAATCCCTCAAGAAAACTCTCTAGGAGATCTATTGTCGGGAAAAGTCCTATTTTTCTACTCTTTTTTTTCGATTTTTCTTAGGAGCTACTAAAATACTACACAACTACGAAAAAAAAAAAAGAAGTTAACATTTTCTAACACACTACTACTAATCATCTAGAGAAATTCTCCCACCCCACACTTAAAAGAGTGTAGTGTCCCCAATGCACCAATAAAGCATAACAATAACGAGGGTGGACAAGAAACTACCTGAGAGGCCAAAGACTGAAGCAATAGCGGCTCACAAGGTACTCAGACTTCCCATAGGCATGGTCCTTTGTGAGGGCACCCCACGCTTAGTTCTCACCATCTAGCTCGCTTTTGAACTCTTCCAATGGCTTTTCTTCTTATGCTTATAATCCTACAAAACAAAAAAGTCATTACAAAAATAATAAGATAAAAAAAAAGTAGTAAATCTGGGTTGCCTCCCAATAAGCGCCTGATTTAACGTCGCGGCACGACACATAATCTCGTCTGATCATTGGCAAGTAACACCTTCGACTTCTGACGATCAAAGTCACTTTCATAATAGTGCTTTACTCTTTGTCCGTGCACTAAGAAGTTCTCTCGTCACCTAAGACACGCAACGCAATTGCACCATGTGGAGTGACTCTCACTACCTCAAAAGGGCCTAATCATCTCGATTTAAGCTTCCCCGAAAAGAGTCTCAACCTTGAATTGAACAAGTGAACCAATTGGACCGGTTTAAACTCGCGATCGTGGATATTCTTATCATGCTAGCGCTTGGTATTTTCTTTATATAACTCTGAATTCTCATATGCGTGCAAGTGAAACTCATCAAGCTCATTCCATTGCATCAGCCGCTTTCTACCCGCTAATTCTGCATCAAAGTTCAGCTTCTTTATCTCCCAATCGGCCTTGTGCTCAAGTTTTACCGGCAAATATCATGCTTTCCCATAAATCATCTTGTAAGGGGAGGTTTCGGTTGGAATTTTTTAGGTGGTCTGGTATGCCCATAGAGCATCATTAAGCTTTGCAACCCAATCTTTCCTACTTGCACTAATCGTCTTCTTCAGAATCTACTTTATCTCTCTATTTGAGACTTCAACTTGTCCACTAGTCTGAGAATGGTAAGTGGTTGCAACCTTATGTTTGACCCCGTATTTCACTAAGACATTGTCCAATATCTTGTTATAGAAATGGGTTCCCTCATCACTTATCATCACTCTCGGAGTGCCGAACCTTGTAAAAATATGCGTTTTCACAAAGTTGACCACAACCTTGGAATCATTGGTAGGAAGAGCGATGGCCTCGTCCCACTTCGACACATAGTCAATGGCCACCAAAATGTAATTACACCCACTGGACAAGGGAAATGTACCCATAAAATCAATTCCCCACACATAAAAAATTTCAACCTTCATAATATCGTGCAATCACATCTCATGCCTTTTCATAATTATTCCTGTTCTCTGGCACCTATCACACCTCCTCCAAACTCATGGGCATCTTTAAACACCCCAGGCCAATAGAAACTCAATTGCAACACCTTAGCTGTCGTTTTGTTACCCGCATGATGACCACCATAAGGTGACGCATGACAACCATGTAAGATAACATTTATTTCAGATTCGGGCACACATCTTCTCATTAACTGATTGATACAAGATTTGACCAGAAACGACTCATCCCACACATATGATCTCTCATCTCACAAGCACTTATTTTTAGCATAAGGTTTAAGATCAGGCGGCATTTCTCCACTTGCCAGATAGTTTACAAAATCTGCATACCGTGTCACGTCCCTAGCAGCAACGACCAACAAGTGCTCGTCTGAGAAGGTTTCCTTGATGACATCTTCCTCAGCTACATGATTCTAAGTTTCTAATCTGTATAAGTGATCAGCCACTTGATTCTCTGTTCCTTTACGGTCTCAGATCTCCAAGTCAAATTCCTGGAAGAGTAAAACCCAACAGATTAGCCTTGGTTTAGCATTTTTCTTTTCGAACAAATACCTGATGGTTGCATTGTCTGTGTAGACGATGATTTTGGTGCCAACCAAATAGGCCTAAAATTTATCGACGCCCACGCTACAACAAGAAACTCCTTTTCTGTTACGGTATAATTTATTTGAGCAGGAGTGAGAGTCTTGATTGCGTATTAAATGGAGTGAAATATTTTGCTTCTCCTCTGGCCCAATACGGCCCTAATTGCACCATCACTAGCGTCACATATCAGCTCAAATGGCTCTTTCTAGTCAGGAGCCACTATGATTGGTGCACTCACTAACTTCTTTTTCAGCTTCTCAAATGCTTTCTGACAAGAATCATCAAACTTGAATGGAACATCCTTCTCTAACAACCTGCACAAAAGAGGGGAAATTTTTGAGAAATCCTTTATAAATCAGCAATAAAAACCTGCATGTCCCAAAAAACTCCTAACTCCTTTCACTGATATCGGTGGTGGCAACTTTTCAATTGCTTCTATCTTAGCCTTGTCAACTTCCAGTCCATCTTTGGGCACATTGTGTCCCAGCACTATACCTTTATGTACCATAAAATGGCAAATTTTTTCAATTCAGTACTAGACTAGTCTCCTCACACCTAGCAAGCACTTTAGCAAGATTGGTCAAGCATTCATCAAAAGAAGAACCAAACACAGAAAAATCATCCGTAAAGACCTCCACAAACCGTTCCACCGTATTGGTGAAAATAGCCATCATACATCTTTGAAAAGTCACAGGTGCATTACACAACCCGAATGACATTCTCTTAAATGCATAAAATCCATAAGGGCATGTTCTTGATCTTCCGGGGCAATAACAATGTGATTATAGCCCGAATAGCTGTCAAGGAAGCAATAATATTCCTATCCGACTAACCTGCCAAGCATTTGATAAATGAAGGTGTTACAACCTATGTTATTGTACATGAAAGTGCATCGTAAGTCCGTTGATGTAAGCTCATAAATGAGATCCTCTTGGAAAGTATATAATGTGGTTTAATGGTGTTACGTCCCATTTTTTTTGCAAGCCTTTGAAAGTTAAAATTCAAGGATAAATGTTTATAAGGGTACATTTTGTTACATCCCGTACTTCAGACGTTACTATCATTATAGGATTATTTAATGTTAACTCAAAAAGGATGAAATCCTTCTATAAGGATAAGAAAGGTTTGTCGAAGTGTTAAGTAAGTTAAGATGAATATGAGACTTTTTAACCATAATTTAAATAATTTTAAAGCCATGATATGAATATATATGATGTTTGGATATGAAGTATAAAGTTTGAGAAAAATCAGATTTAAGTTGCGGAAAAACCGACTAAGGATTTGCCTTGTAATGGAGCTTTTTGAGAAATAGATATTGTGAGCTATATATGGTCTTTTTGGGGCGTATTATATGTAAAATTGAAGGTCTTGGAATGTAGTTTCTAATGCTCTTAACTGTTCATTCATACAATATCCGGATAAAAATATATAAGCGTTTGAAAAAGGGCCAATGAGAGAGTGGCATGTGACACCTTTTTGACTATAAGAAAATGGAATGTTATCTCTCTGTCTCGTCTCTCACTTTATTTTTCAAGAGATCTCGACCATAAAACACCCCTAAACTCACCCTCAACTCCTCCATAAGTATTTTCAACAATACTATCATCCAAGGCACGAAATCAAAAAGTAATAACACAAGAACGATCCCCACGACGTAAGTATCGCTATATAGCCTCTCTTTTTCTTTGTAGTTTGAGTTTTGGAAGGTATTTTGAAGTTAATAAAAATTCCTAATTTCTGGTTTCAAGATATTAAATATGAAGTAAGTTTGATTAATTCATTTCATAATATTTAGAACTCACGGGACAGTGATCGGAAGCCGTGAGTTCGAGTTATTTGGTTTGTAATGGACTGTTTTGTGGGTTGTTTCGTGTAGTTTTTGGGATGCATATTTTTCTGCTATTTAATGGAGTTTTTTAAGGATAAATTGTGTGTATAAACACCACATAATGGTAAAATGATGTATTAGTCATTCTTTATAATATTTTTGGGGTGATGGACACTACTATAGTCGTCGTTTTTGGTATGAATTGATTGGGGTGTATTGGGATCTTGTAAGCTAAATATAACATGGGTTTCAACTTGCATCTACTGTAGGAGGTAAATATATTTTGTTCCTACAGGTTCTTAAGGTTATCTTGGCATTGGTTAAGTTAAATGGATGAACTAGACATGAACTAGTGAATAAAGTTACTAATTAAGAATAATTGGAGTTGTGGATCATTTTCTTTGATATGGATATATGGTATAAGGCTGGAATTATTGATGAATGATTTCATTATCATGTTAATGATACTATTAAGTTAAAGTAAAAAGTCTATAAGGGATGATATATGGTATACGAATTCTAATTGGAGCTTGTCGCTCGTCGTAAAATAGTTATGATTTGTTGTTGTTTTATGGTGTCTTGTTACTGATAATTATGTATTGCTGGATTTCTCTGGTAATAGTTGTTGGTATATGATATTGGAGGAGGCTCTTTTTACAGGGGAGATGCTGCCCGAATTTATATAAACGAGCTAAAAATTTATGTTGCAGACTTAGCCTTTGTTTAAAAATGATTTTGAATCTCCTTATGCAATAGTAGATTGAGTTGAGTTGTTTGAAGAGGTTTTTGGGAGATATTAAGGACTCACCATGGTTAAGGTATGTTAAGGCATTTTTTTCTTTCTTTTGGCATGATCTAAAGGGAAATGAATACGCTATTTCATAACGGATCTACTCCTAGAAACTAAGGTTGCCCATGTTGTTCTTTCCTTTTAAAGTTATTTTAAGCAAGTATGTATGATCCTTGAATCCTATAGAATCTCATATTGATGGTATGATGTCCATAATGTTAATCGAAGGTGCAACGACCTTAAGTCACTCCAAAAGGTTTAAAACATGATTCCATGAGTCTAGCATGCATTATATATAGTATCTATTTTATTCTACCGAGCCACGCTATAGTAGGCCGGGTACGACACCTATTATGCAACCACTAATCAGTTGGATTTACCGAGCTCCACGTGGCTGGGTACGATTCTACCGAGCCTTATGATGGTCGGGTACGTTTTTACCGAGTCCTCTTTGAGGTCGGGTACGATATGATGATGATGATGATGATGCCTACAGAGGCGTATTATGCATTTCATGTCAGTAACCTCTAGAGGCACGCAGATGTTCCAGGTTGTATCTCGTTTATCTCTCTTTATATTATTGTTCTAGTTTATGCTTTTCTGCCTTACATACTCGGTACTTTATTTGTACTGACGTCCCTTTTTCCTGGGGACATTGCATTTCATGCCCGCATGTCCCGATTGATAGGTTGACATTCCTCCTAGTAGGCTATCAGCTCAGCGGAGGTGTTGGTGCACTCCACTTGCTCTGGAGTTGCCTTTTAGTATGCTTTGGATATGTATTGATTGATATGGCGGGGCTCTGTCCTAACCTTTATAATTTTATGTACTCTTAAAGTCTTTGTAGATAGATGTCAGGTTTATGGATACTTGTATGGCCTTGTTGGCCTATGTGTTGAGTTTACACATGGTCATGTTGGCCTTTAGGCCCGTACGTCACATGTATAAGTTTGTATATCATGTTGGGTCGTCATATGTAGAGTATTCCCTTATGTTTTATTCTTGTTATCTCATGACGGGGGTTATAGATATTTTACTCATGCTAGTATGATAAGAAAGATATGTTACGTTGGTACTCGATTGTGTAAGGCACCAGGTGCCCGTCGCGGCCCATCGATTTGTGTCGTGATAGAAGGGGAGAGGGAAGTGATATTTTCGTGTAGCATTATTCAACTTCCTAAAATCTACGCATATTTGCCAACCAGTCACAGTCCTAGTTGGGATTAATTTATTTTGTTCATTCACTACAATAGTCATACCCCATTTTTAGGTACACATTGAACATGGCTTACCCACTTACTACCGGAGATAGGAAATACTATACCTGCGTCGAGTCACTTAATCACTTCTTGTCGTACCACCTCTTTCATGATTGGATTTAGGCGGTATTGATGTTTAATGCTCGGCTTGTTCCCCTCCTCCATGAGTATTTTGTGCATGCTGAATGCAGGGCTAATACCCTTTATGTTAGATATTGTCCAACCAATGGCATGCTTGTGCTCCCTCAGCACTCTTAGGAGCTTTTCTTCCTAATATTTAGATAAATGAGAATAAACAATCACAGGTAAAGTGTTAGAACTTTCCAAATATGCATAATGAAGATGAGATGGTAAGGGTTTAAGTTCTAGTTTTGCGGCCTCCTTAACTGAGGTTAGGGGGCGGGTCGATTGTCCTATCCAGAGGCTCAAACTAGGATCCTCCTCTTATGTATTCACAAGATGCATCCAGAATTTGCAACATCTCTTCAACCTCTTCTTCAAGTTCCAAGTGATTGAACAATATCAATGCCTTTTCTAGTGCACTTTCTTTAAACGCACTTGGCTCTACAGCTGGTTCTTTAATCTCCACCTCAGAAATCATGGCTAGGTCATCGTAATGACGAGACAACTAAATAGCTTGATATATATTGAAGACTGCTTCTTCATTGTCCACCATCAGGATCATCTTACTTTCTCAGACTTTGATAATTGCATCTCCAGTGGCCAAGAGAGGTCGTCCCAAGATGATAGGAACTATCTTATCATCCTCATAGTCCAGGATGACAAAATCTGTAGGGAAAATTAACTTCCCAATTTGCAGCAAGACGTCCTCAATTACCCCCTCAGGATAAACATAAGATCTATCAACTAACTGTAGTATCATTGTGGTGGGTCTCAGAGCTCCTAAGCCCAATTGTTTGAATACTGACAACGGCATCAGATTGATACGTGCACCCGAATCACACAAGGCTCTACCCACATCGATTTCACCAATATTCACGGGGATGGTAAAACTACCCGAATTCTTAAGCTTTTGTGGAAGCTTCTGTTGAATCCTGGAAGTGCACGCCTCAATAAGTGTGACAGTCTCAAACTCAGTTAACCTCCTTTTATTTTCCACTATATCCTTAATATAGTATGCATATTTTGGGACCTCACAAAGCATGTCCACCAAAGGGATGTTCAAGTGTATCTGCTTCAGCATATCTAGAAATTTGTGAAATATGTGGTTATCATTCTTCTTTCTCAATCTTTGAGGAAAAGGGGGTGGCACCCTCTCTGATATATGCTCAGACTCTGTTTTGTTTCTCTCATCTACCTCTACAGGTTTTGGCACTCTTTCTTATTCGAGCCCAGACTGCTTTTTTTTCTTCTTAGACACTTCTACCAACTCTCTCCCATTTCTCAACGTCACTGTATTGACTTGAGGATTTTTCTCTGTATCATTTGGGAGAGCTCCAACAGGTCTAGTATTCTAAGTATTAGCCATTTCCCAAACTACCTCTCTAGATTTCTGAACTATGTGCGCAATTGTTGATTCTCAGCCATAACTTTCTGATTGTCTAGCAAGAGCCTTTTTATCATGTCAGTCAAACTCTCTTCTTCTTATTGTGGGGGTTAAGGTGTCTGATTGTAATTAGCTTGAGGCTTGATATTCTGATTTCCACCCCAAGAGAAGTTAAGATGATTCCTCCAGTTCGGATTGTATGTGTTACCATATTGAGCATTTTAATTCATTGGCCCTCTAGCTTGTTGCCCTACATAGTAGATGGATTCAGGATTCACGGGCGTATGTCACTTGTGTGACCTTCACCATAAAACTCGCAGTAAGTAGACATATGTTGCATATGCTGCATCTATTGTGCTTGGTTATTTTGTTCATCTGATTTGCTAATCTTGCTATATCTACCCTCATGGCTGAGAAATCATCAAGCTCAATCACATATACTACCTTTTTTTTAAGTGCTCTTCGTGGTTCCCCATCTCCTTGCCAATTATTATCATTAGCAGTAAAATTGTTTA
The DNA here is from genome assembly GCA_026770625.1 of Nicotiana glauca. Taxonomy (NCBI): domain Eukaryota; kingdom Viridiplantae; phylum Streptophyta; class Magnoliopsida; order Solanales; family Solanaceae; genus Nicotiana; species Nicotiana glauca. The sequence continues at coordinate 9,925 of MU749889.1, read as the reverse complement.
GCAGGATATGGATCTCACTATACGGTCTTGCCATGCAACTACCTCCACATGCTGAGTCAAGATTCATCTTTGATGCCCTGTCCAACACATCAACGAAAGTGTGACCCAACACCTCATCAGTTTGACAATGATGTGGGTAGTCTCTAAGTAGCTTCTTGTATCTTTCCCAAGCTTGACGAAGAGTCTCACCATCTCGTTGTTGAAACCCAAGAATTTGGCTCCCCAGGGACTTTCTCTTCTTAGTGGGAAAAAACTTTATTAAGAATTTCTTTGCTAGATCATCCTAGTTTAGGATTGAGTTCGCAAGCTCCTTTTGCAACCATTCATTAGCTTCCCCCAACAGTTAAAAGGGAAACAGTGTCAGCCTGACATAATCCTTGGAAACGTTTGGATAATTATAAGTGTCTATAATTTCCAGGAAGTTCTGAATGTGCCTCTGCGGGTCTTCATGAGATAGACCCACGTATTGACCTGTGGACTGAATCAGATGTACCATGTACTGTTTGAGTTCAAAATGACCCTCTATATCACGCTTCACAATCGCCCGAGTTATATTAGCTAGATTGGGCCTTGCAGCTTCCATCACTGGACGCTCTTCATTACTTGCCATCTCAATTGGCTGTGGTTGAACTACGATGTCCAACTCTATTTTTATTCCAGTTCTAGCTTCAACTTCCCTCCTCACTCTGTGAAGTATTTTTTCGATTTCAGGATCAAGAGGATGGACATTATTTGCACTTCTACTCCTCTGCATTCAAGAGAAGAGCCAATGTTATCACAAACAAAGCAAATTAAAAATTAAAACTTTAACAAATAATGAATAAAATCTTAACTTAAATAAAAAATCAATAAATAAGTCCCCGGCAATGGCGCCAAAAACTTGTTGCGACCAAACACACATGCAAGTATACATGGTTGTCAATTAATAAAGTGACTCTAAAGTCGAATGCCGAACCTACAGAGACTTAGATTGATCATTAACTAAGCAAACTAAAATCAATTAATTTTCCAAGAAATCAAGAGTGATGTTTTCCTATTAATCTACTATCGCAAAAATTAAACAAGTAACAACTAATTTATCAAGAGTGCAAATGTGTATGATGAGATTTTAATTCCGAGGAGATAAAAATTCCAAGGTTGTCGTAGGTTTATCAATCATATTAAGTTCAATAATCATACTTGTTAATCCAGATTATCTATGGTTGCTAATTAATTGGATCGCTTATATGAATAGCATGTTCCCACAATATTACTCACATGTCCACAATACATCAATCCAATATTCCTATGATATTGATTCTATCATGAACGAATATAATACGATATTTAACTAAGTAAGACTGTTAGGTATTTTCCTATCCTAACCGTGAAATATTTTCCCGAGCCACGGGTTCAGAAACTAGCTCTCTTTAATTCTACTCTAATATAAACACAACTTTTCCAATCATAGCATAGATAGTATGGCGAATTGGTAGCTACAACAATTCACAAGTTAAAACTAGAATTAAAGAAACAATCACAAAATGATAATCCGAATCAACAAAGATGTACTTAATAAACGTTAATAATCATGTCAACCACAAACCTCGAAACTAAAGTACTTAGCCACTCATGTTCGTAGTAACAACTTTCCAAGTATTTTACATAAACAAATTACAAAGAAAGATGAAGGAATGAAGAACTTGATTTTCTCCTCCAAAGAATGTTCCCAACGTCTTCTCTCCTTCCAAAATAGTCTCCTTAGGTCTAAGTGTCACGACCCAATTTCCAAACCTGGTCGTGATGGCGCCTCTCGTGAAGATAAGACCAGCCAACTAGCCCAAATCATCTCTTTAACAATTATTAAACATAAATGAATAGATAAATATAGCTCAACGACAATAATAATCAGTATTTATATCCCAACACAACCCGACAGGGGTGTCACAAGTCCGAGCATCTAAAAAAAACTTGGACACAACTAAAGGTCCAATAATATACAAGAAATAAATTCCGAAATTCGAAAGACAACGTCCGGTGCCGCAAACGCTAGCGGTCACCTTGCTCAGCTTCAATAGTAATACCTTCAATCAGCTAATAACCCGCTACCGGGTGATCAATACCTGCAACTGCAAGCGAGGTGCAGGGAGTAAAGTGAGTACTCCAACTCAGTGAGTAATAAAAGTAAATTATACCTGAGCAGCAAGAAAACACGTATAACATATCATCATGCTGTATAGAAACAGTGTAAAACTCCTTTAGAAATAAGTGAAACTGTGAAAATCTTTGGAAATATCTTGGCTCAGCTTAAACCTCTTTCGAAAATGATCTTTTCAACAGTTGCAAAGATAATCTCAAACAAATAGTGCCGCTATACACAGAACCTCGCCCCTTGGGCCTTCTTCTCGTTTATGGTCAGCCATTGTTACCTGACCGCACGGTGTTATTCCTGGTCAGTCGTTGTTACCTGACCAAACGCATAATACAGTGTCTTTGTTACCACTGTCTGAAATTTATTCTCTTTAGGAGTAATCAGATGATACCATAACAGCAGATAGATATCTCAAGAAATATCACAAACAACAATTAATGAACAAATGCATGAATGCAACGCAATGCATATGATGGTACATTCCAGTACCCACTGCGGCGTGCAGCCTGAGCCATCCATATTTATTTATCATCGACGACGCTCACTGGGGGTGTGTACAGACTCCGGAGGGGCTCCTACACCCCAAGCGCAAAATCAAGCCATCTCGTGGCATCAATTAATTCCTGGTCAGTCATTGTTACCTGACCAATTTACATCATACAGTGTCATTGTTACCACTGTTTCAAGTCACATCGTAGAGTGTCATTGTTACCACTGTTTCAAGTCACATCGCACAGTGTCATTGTTACCACTGTTTCAAAATCACTGCTGCGGCGCGCAACCCGATCCATGCTCAGTCCAGAAATCATCATAAGCCCCTTGGGCATTTATAAAACAACAGTTCTCAGCCCGAATTATCATTTAAAATATCATTTGAGTTTTCAAAACTTAGGAGTGTGGCTGAGTTTGTAAAATAGTATTTAAAACCTTGTACTGAAACCAAATGATATGCAAAATATGCTAAAACAGTAATATCAATCCCCGAAGGGTCTACAGGTCGGCACAAGGCCCCACACATGGTAGTAAGACCAATTAGCATAAATATAGTATGTCTCTCAATCACCAATATAGAAGAAATATCACTCGGGATGGACCAAGTCACGATCCCCAATAGCAAACGACCCTGCACTCGTCATAGAATGCGTGTCTCGCCTCAATATAGCACCACGACGTGCAATCCGGGGTTTCAAACCCTCAGGATATCATTTACAAGCATTACTCACCTCAAACCGGCGAAATCTCTAGCTCGTGACGCCTTTGCCCCTCAAATCGGCCTCCACGCACGACGAATCTATCCAAAAACAGAGCGGATTCATCACAATATGCTAAGGGAACAATACCCAATCGAAAAAATTGAAAAATAGCAAAAATCTCAAAACTAGCAAAACCCGAGCCCCGGGCCCACTTCTCGAAAAATTACAAAACTCACATTACCGGATTCCTCATCTCGACACGAGTTCATACATACCAAGAACTCCCAAATCTGAGCTCAAATGGCCTATCAAATCCCAATTTGAATTTTCAAAAACTCAAGCCCTAGTCCATCAATTTTTAGGCTTAATTCCATGAATTTCTAGGTTAATTTCACATAATAATCATGTTTTAACTCGAAAATCTTACCTCCAGTCGAAACCCTCTTCATTCGCTTCCAAAAAGCTCTCAAGATGCTCAATAATGGTGGAAAATAATACCTAGCTCGCGGAGGAAATATTTAATAATAAGCCCAGCATTTTCGCTTATGCGGTCCCCATCCCGCTTCTGCGGGACCGCTTCAGCGCCCTTCCTTCCGCTTCTGCGAAAACCCAACTCTCGAACCCAACCGCTTCTGCGGTCACAATATCGCAGAAGCGATTCCGCTTCTGCGGCTACACTTCGCTTATGCGAAACCAGGCGCCCAGGCCTCCTCACCGCTTCTGCAGTCATTCCATCGCTTCTGCGGTTCAAATTTCGCAGAAGCGGAAATACCAGAAGCAGCAACACTTTTTCCCTTTCCACAAGTTCAAAACTTCCCGTTAGCCATCCGAAATCACCCCGAGGCCCCCGGAACCTCAACCAAAAGCACCAACATATTCCATAACGTCATTCAAACTTGTTCCAATAATCAAAACACATCAAACAACGCTAAAACCATCAAATCATATCGGATTCAAGCCTAAGTTTCTTCAAAAATTTCCGAAATGCAATTTCGATAAAAAATCCAACCAAACGACGTCCGAATGACCTGAAATTTTGCACACACATCACAAATCACATCTCGAAGCTACAACGACTCTCGGAATTCCATTCTGACCCTCGGATCAAAATCTCACCTATCAACCGGATTTCGCCAAAATACTAACTTCGCCAATTCAAGCCTAATTCTACACCAGGCCTCCAAAATCAATTCCGATCACGCTCCTGAGTCACAAATCATCCCCCGAAGCTAACCGAATCACCGGAAATCACATCCGAGCCCTCTAAATCAATAGTCAATATTCGGTTGATTTTTTCAACTTAAGCTTTCCTTAAAGAGACTAAGTGTCTCATTTATTATCAAAACCAATCCAAATCAACTCTAACACACCACATACCGATAACGAAACATGAAGAAGCATGAAATGGGGGAAACAGAGCAATAACACATGAGACGACGGGTCGGGTCGTCACATCCTCCCCAACTTAAACAAACGCTTGTCCTCGAGCGTACCCAAAGTTGTACTAGAAGCCAAGCAATAGCTGAATGACCATACCAAGCATATACCCGGGGTGATCCCGCGTCACCCTATCTCACATAGGTCCGATAACACAACATAGCTGAAATCTCGCAATCCATCTAGACCATAAACCGTAGAACCACATTGCACTTTCCAAAATCATACACAAGATCGGAACCTCACCTCTATACTCGGAATAGGCCCGAACCAGATGTAATAACCCATACCTGCAACCTCGGGTGAAGTCATATGATATACCACATAATCCAAATACCCGAAACGATAGCCTCTATTCATAGCAGTTACCCACAACAACCAAATACAGATAGAAAGCCTCTTATTTAGCTAAAGTTTCATTCCAACACTTTCATATACTGCCAACGATATATGAAAAACGTAGCAAACTGTAACCATCTCTCAGATCGACCATTCATGAAGCCACTTCCATTTTGACTAATACCACAACAGATTTCCGAGCCGAACCTCGATATTATCCTTCCAACAAGCTGAAATCAAATATGTTCGTATTCATTAACGACTCCAACGATCTCCTCGAATCCAACACACCACTCTGGTGATATGACACCTCAACACAGGCTCAAGCCACAACTTGCATAATACACGCAACAATAAGGAACGATCTGAACCTACTCAAATCATGACAAATGACTCAAATGAAAGAACTGTAACCCAAGTCCATCAGTATCATCACAACACAAGGCTGAAACCCCATCTCACATCATAGAGATAGAACACCTGAACCTACCTCGAAAGGTCATAAATCCACGTAGCCTCGCTACAATGTGCGATCTTACCCAAACAATGTTGCACCTAACACATCTCAAGTCGCTACGCTCAAAATCAACAGCTACACACAATTTGATCTTTGAAACTAAGGCAATTCATTACACCCACAGTGACACAAATAACATACGACACGCAACCTGGTAGGTCAGAACCAATACTCCATTTACCAAGCAACACTCAATTACTCTTCCCGTTCGACTTCCTCTATGAATCCTCAATAGAACCACGCCACATGGGCCCATATCCAACAAATCTTAACGTCTCACAACACAGAAAGTAACTCATAGATCTCCCCAAATCACTATTAAGTTCAATAACGATCGAATCAACCTATCCCTCAACAATACCACTCGGAACTAACCAAGCTAACTCAAGCCAAATACGTAGCCACATCGGCCTGCCAACGAACTTAATACCAAGAAACCTGAAGCTGCTCCTTCCACTACCCTAACTCCTGCCGGAGCCGTACGATACGGTGCCCGGCACCAAATAAATATCGAAATCCACATTCTTTCCCGGCGACATGCTCGGGCACAAGAAACGCATCCGAAAAAGTCCCTCAATACCAGAACTGAATCAATGGTAGGAACCTCTGTACTGACATCCACCACAAAGGCCCAATTAAGAAGAGCAATCCTTCCCAACCGTTCGCTGGTCTTTGGAATACAACCACTCTGCTAGAACATAATCTGATGCACTCCGCCATGCAAACTGTGGCATTTTCCGACATAGCCTATAGCACAATAGTCTAGAATAACCCAACACTGAGACAATCAGTCTACACCCCAATATCATATCCAAAATCTAATATATCAAGCAAAGAAAGATCCACTCGGGCTTCCAAATCCCAATAGCCGCTAACGGTACCAGTACATACGATCCACAACTGCTACACCGTCTGAACCTAAGAACTCCCAGTTTCCAACTCCATATAGCACACGAATCACTGTACCTGATCCCAAATTCCGCAGTATGAATACATATTACACCTCGAGTACCCAATTATTCCACGAAAGATATTCTAAAATTCTCCTGTGCCATCAAACAAACTCAGATATCAGCAGTCGATTTAGCAAGAAAGTGCCGCAATACTACCGAAACATCATTAGTCAAATCACATCACCCTACTTCCTGTCACACCTCCTTTTTACCAAAGTTTATCGGCCTTTACTACACCTCGGGAAGAGATATAGTAATAAAGGAGTTTTTCCA
>MU749888.1:17734-31224 GCA_026770625.1 Nicotiana glauca | reverse complement strand
TTCAATTTTCTTTAATAATTTGAATAAAAGCGGTTAAAAGTTAAAAGTGGCACATAAGTTGTAACATGTTTTAAAAATCAGATAAATAAGCCGAATACGACAGTTGAGCGACCGTGCTAGAACCACAAAACTCGGGAATACCTAACACCTTCTCCTGGGTTAACAGAATTCCTTATCCGGATTTCTGATACGCAGACTGTTAAATAGAGTCAAACCTTTCCTCGATTCGGGATTCAACCGGTGACTTGGGACACCATAAATCTCCCAAGTGGCGACTCTGAATTTCTTAATAAACGAATCCCCTTTCGATTGTCCTTTAATTGGAAAAATTCCCTTTACCACGCCCTTTGCGGGGTGCGGTAGCGCCAAAAGGAGGTGTGACAATTATGTCTAGGGTGGCTTATTGCCTGAGCAGTTCGTAATGGGTGAGACGAGATAATTGAATTTCGACACCAGTGCAATCTGAGTATATGAAGTAAATTAAGGGGCTAAGACCATTGTTTGGTTCAGAAAGAGGTGATAGTTCTTGCCAAAAGTATAAACCCAATGAATTGTTGATTCGGCGGTGTTATGAATTTATACAGATCTCATCCGTCGTGTCGGTATTGTAAGAATTTGAACACAACCTATGTATGTCATGCAGAGCATGGGATGTGTAATGAATTTTCTTCTAGATGGGATCAATGGAAGTTCTTGACTAGTTGAATACGTAAACGTTCATGGTTCGGAAGGGAGGTGAAGTCCTCATGTTACCTTAGGATGATATGGTATATGCTATATGTTGTAAAGGATTGAGATTTGCGTGTGTAAGGTTATGGTTCAATTCTGAATGGAAATTCATAACATTCTTAGGCGATACGGGCAGCTTTAGGTGATTAGAGAAATGAGCTTCAGATGATTAGGGTGAATGATCTTCAGATGATTAAGGAAATTGTATTTCTAATCATAGTGATTTGTAGAGGGTATATGTTTCAGAAAAAGGCCAATATGATTAAGTTGATGGCACTTCAATAGTATTGCGACACTTTAAGGCTGGATCGACTGCTGATATTCTAGTTGCTTGTATGGAACATGGAAATTTTAGAGTATTTATCGCAGGATGATTGGGTATTAAAGGTAAGCATGTATTCGTACGGTGGAAACAGGAATCAGGAATGATGATTTGTGTGCCATATGGAGTTGGAGACAGGGAGTTCTCATGTACAGGCTAGGTTGTGGTGGTGGATCGTGTGTATTCGGCACCGTTTAGCAGCAATCGGGATTTGGAGGCTCGAGTGGATCTTTGTTTGCCGGTATGTTAGATTTTGGATGTGATGTCGGAATTCAGACTGGTTGTCTTAGTGTTGAGTGATTTTAAACTATTGCGCTACGGGCAATACCGAAAATTCCACGAATTAAGTGATGAAGTGCGTTGGATTATGTTCTAGCAAAGTGGTATATATTTCAAAGAACCAACGGATGGTTGGGAAGGATTGCTTTCTTAATTGGGCATTCGTGATGGATGTCAGTGCAAAGGTTGCTATCATTAATTCAGTTCCGGTTTTGAGGGACTTTTCAGATGTGTTTCATGTGGCTAGACATATCGTCGGGCGAGGTTGTTGATTTCGGTATTAATTTGGTGCCGGGCACCGGATCATCTGGCTCCGATAGGAGTTGTTGTAGTGGAAGTCGAACAGGATGAGTAATTAGGTGTTGCTCGGTGAATAACGTACCGGTTATGTTTAATCAGGTTTGCGTGGTGTGTGTTATTTGTTTCACCGTGGGTGTAATGATTTGCTTTGGCTCCAGACATCTATTGAGCATGGTTGTCGATTTCAAGCATAGTGATTTGAGGTGTTTCATGTGGAGTAGTATTTGGATAGGATCGCGCGTTGTAGCAAAGCTGTGTGGAAACATGACCTTGCGGATCAAATTTGTGTGTCCTATTTCTATGATGTGAGACAGGGTCTCAGCCTTGTGTTGTGGCAGTACTTGTGAGTTTGAGGTACAGCTCTCTCAGTTGAGTCATTTTCATGATTTGAGAATGTTTGGACCATTTCTTATTGGTGCACGTATTATTCAAGTTGTGTCTTAGGCATGTATTGATGTTTCATGTCACCAGAGTGGTGTGTTGGGTTCAAAGTGATCGTTGGGGTCATTAATGAATACGAACGGATTTGATTTCAGCATGTTTGATGGGTAAATATCGAGGTTCGGTTCAAAAAATTTGTTATGATAATTGTTAGAGGAGAAAGGCCTCATGAATGGTTAATCTGAGCAACGGTTATGGTTTATTGCGTGTTTCAATTATCGTTGGCAGTATATGAGAGTGTTGGAATGAGACCTTGGCTAATAAGAGATTTCTATCGGTATTTGGTTGTTGTAGGTAGCTGCTATGAATGGAAGTTATCGCTGTGTGTGTTTGAGTTATTGGTATATCATATAATTGAACCTAAGGTCGCAGGCATGGTCTATTACAGCTGGTTCGGACTTACTCTGAATGTAGGTGTGAGGTTCTGATCTTGTGTATGATTTCGAAAAGGTGAAATGTGGCTCTATGATTAATGGGCTAGACTAGATTGTGTGATTTTAGTTAAAACGCGTTATCGGACCCATGTGAGATAGGGCGACGTGGGATCATCCCCGGGTTTATGCTTGATAAGGTCATTCATCTTTTGGTTGGCTTCTAGGACAACTCTGGGTACGCTCGAGGACGAGCGTTTGTTTAAGTTGGGGAGGATGTGACGACCCGACCCGTCGTCTCGTGAGTTACCGCCCAGTTTTCCCCACTACCTATTTTGTTGTGCTTAATTATCATTATCCTGTGTGGACGAGTTGAATTGGAGTGGTTTTGATAGAAATGAGACACTTAGTTTCTTTAAGAAAGGCTTAGATTGGAAAAGTTAACCGGAAGTTGACTTGTGTATTAGAGGGCTCGGATGTGAATTTCGATGGTTCGGTTAGCTTCGGGAGGTGATTTGTGACTTAGGAGTGTGATCGGAGATGGTTTTGGAGGTCCGGTATAGAAGTACGCTTGAATTGGCGAAGTTAGTATTTTGGTGATTTTCGGTTGATCGGTGAGATTTTGATCCGGGAGTCGGAATGGAATTTCGAGAGTTGTTGTAGCTCCGTTAAGTGATTTGGGATGTGTGTGCAAAATTTCAGGTCATTCGGACGTGGTTTGGCTGGGTTTTCGATCGAATGCGTGTTTTAGAAGTTTTAAAAGAACTTAGACTTGAATTCGATATAATTCGATAATTTTAGTGTTAGTTTAGGTGTTTTGATGATTGGAGCAAGTTTGAATGATGTTTTAAGATATGTTGGTGCATTTGGTTGAGGTCCTGGGGGCCTCGGGTTGATTTCGGATGGCTAACAGGAATTTTTGAAGTTGGAAAATGCTGCAGAAATGCAGCAGTCAGTGTAGAGCAATTTTGCTCTATGCGATCGCATAGAAGGTGTTGCGATCGCATAGGGTTAGCTACAGTACCCTTGAATTTTATTCTATGCGATCGCATAGGGTTAGCTACAGTGCCCTGGAATTTTGTTCTATGCGATCGCATAAGGTTAGCTACAGTGCCCGGGAATTTTGTTCTATGCGATCGCAGGAGCTCTAATGCGATTGCATAGGGTTAGCTACAGTACCCGGACAAAATGTTAAAAACATTTCATCCGCGAACCAAATCCATTTTTCCATTATTTTTGAGCAACCTTGAGAGATTTTGGACGGGAATTGAAGGGGTTTTGACGGGAAGTGACTGGAGGTAAGTCCTATGAACTAAATACATGATTATATTGTGAAATCATCCTTGAAATTCATGAAAATATAGCCAAATTGTAAGAAATTAGGGCTTGAAATTAAAATTCTAAATTTGGGATTTGAGGGTCCATTTGTGGTCCGATTTGAGAGATTTTTGTATGTATAGACTCGTGGCGAGATAAGGAACCCGATGACGTAAAAATTTTTGAGTTTCGAGACGTAGGCCCGGGGCTCGGGTTTTGTCAAATTCGTGAATTTTGATATTTTTCGATTGCTTTCAATTGGGTATTGTCTCTTTAGCATAATGCAACATATTCGTTGTGATTTTGGGCAGATTCGTCACACAAGGAGGCTAATTTGAGAGGAAAGGGCATAGAGAGCTAGACTTTGACCGTCTTGAGGTGAGTAATTGATGTAAATGATGTCCTGAGGGTTTGAAACCCCGAAATTTTACATCGTAACACTATATTGAAGTGACTTGCACGCTGGATAACGGGCATGGGGTAGAGCACTGTTGGGGATTGTGACTTGGTCCGTCCCGAGAGATATTTTTACCGTATTTTCTACTTGAACCAAATTGAGAATCATCCTTACTTGGATTTAATTGTTACATTGGGCTTCTTGCCAATTATTTGAATCCTTCAGGGATTGATATCACTACTTTCGCATACTTTGCATATAATTTGATCTCAGTCGAAGGTTTTAAATATTATTTTGCAAACTCAGCCATTTTTCTAAGATTTGAAAACTTAAATGATATTTCTAAATGATATTTTTTGAGCTGAGTACCATTGTTTTACAAATGACCAAGGGGCTTATGATGGTTTCTGGACTGAGCATAGATCGGGCTGCGCGTCGCAGCAGTATTATATTGATATTGAGGCCGAGAGCCGGGTTGAGTACATTGATATTGAGGCCGAGAGCCTGGTTGATTATACTGGTATTAATATAAGGTCGAGGACCTAGATTTGATGCCACGAGATGGCTTGATATTGCGCTTGGGCTGAAGGAGCCCCTCCGGAGTCTGTACACACCCCCAGTGAGCGCCGTCGACGATAAATAAATGGATGGCTCGGGCTGCACGCCGCAGTGGGTACCGGAGTGTACCGTCATATGCATTGCATTGCATCTCATGCATTGTTCTTTATCTGTTATACCTGCCTTCGTATTTGTACTTTGATTTCATTGTCGTGTTGCTTTACTATTTGATGTTCTAAACTGCCAGTTATAGTTTACCTTGTATTTTCCATGATTTCTTATTCTCAGCCTTTATTTATGTTTATTACTCACTGGGTCGGAGTACTCACATTATTCCATGCACCTTGTGTGCAGATCTAGATACACTACAGGCAGAGTGAGGATTTGTTTACCTGAGCAGCAGTGATCCGGGAGTATCGAGGTAGCTGCATGGCGTTCGCAGCCTTGATTTCCCCCATCTATCTCTATCCTTTTATTCCGCATTTTTCCTAGACATACTTGTAATAGGGGGATATTCTGTATTAGAGGCTCATATTCGTGACACCGGATTCTATTGGGCTATGTTGTGGTATTCTAATTGAACTTCTGCAAATTTTATTATTATTTATAAACTTGAAAGTAATGACTGAGTAATTCCCTGTGTTATTTATCTATAATCTGATTAAGAATTTGGGATAATGTTGTTGAATGGTAGGGCTTGCCTAGCAGTGTGTTGGGCACCATCACGACCGAATTTGGGGTCGTGACACATGTATTAACCTTGAAAGCTTAAATTAACGAAAAATTATTGTTAGACGACTAAGAAAATAACTATCATGTGTTACTAAAATATTTCTCCCGTTAGAATATTTTAATAGATCATATGTTTGTCAATTTTTTTCATATTTACTAAACATATATTCACTTATCAAAGTTTAATCTATAATTTTAATAACGTAAGATTGAAATAATATTCATGTAACAAAAAAATCCAAAAACTCGAAAAACCCGATAAAACCGAACCAATCCAAACCGCTTTAATTGGTTTGGTTTGATTTTGATAAAAATCGAACCAACCCGGTCCATGTACACCACTAGTTTCGTCTATGTAAATGGGATTAGTTAGCTAGAAAATAAGAATGGTCATGCTACAAAAGGTTAGGTACACTAATAATGTAAAACTTAATTATTTACACTGTTAGTAAATATAATTATTTTCTAAGGATATATTTAGTTTCACTTATTATGAGTAGCTACGTGTTTCTGTTACGTTGACCTTTGAGGGGTATTGCTTATAAATAAGAATAGAGAAAAAAATAACTGTTGCCTAACTACTTAATACAAACTTGTTTTATACAGGTTTTTATTGTATTTTATGTACTAAGATCCTCCCTGAATTTGTTACATTTAAGAGAGGAATGTTGCAGTTTGTTTGATGTCAATGTAAAATTAGTTAATTTGTACTAAAATTTAAAAAAATATTAAATGTTGCATTCGCCTCTCTTGGAACATAGTACCTATTAGAATATGAGATTTTTACATTCCTATACCACATTACCAATTCTATACCATATTGTTTTTTAAGGGTACAATTAATACAGTGTATATCCCTCCTTAATTCAAGGTACCGTATATCCCACCCCTCCCACGTTTCTCTCTCCCAAACCACTATCATTAATCAAATCGTTCAGAGATTTTAACCTATCTGTTAACTCTATTTCCTGTGCCCTCAACACATTATTCTGAGCAGTGAAAAATGTCAACCTCTCTTCAATTTTAGCCACAATAGTTCTGTTGGCAACTTGTAATCGGATCCTCACATAAGGTTTGCTAATTAGCCCATTAACCCATTAACTAGTCATCCGCCTATAGTCAAACATTTTTATAACACACTCATTTGTTCTGATACTTTTTAGCTATTATAATGAAGCGTTATTGTAAAAATATACTCCCTCCGTTTCAATTTATGTGAACCCATTTGATTGGGCACGGAATTTAAGAAAATAAAGAAGACTTTTGATCTTGTGGTGTAAAATGAGGCACCTTTATTTTGTGTGGCTATAAATCATTGCATAAAGATAAATTGTTTCCAAATAAGAAAAGAGGTATTCTTTTTGGCACGGACTAAAAAGGAAATAGGTTCACATAAATTGAAACGGAAGGAGTATATCATAACATAACATAAACTTAATTACAAAGAAAACTTGGCAATTACAATGAAGTACTATTATAGAGAATAAATATTATAGAGATATCCGACAATACTAACCTATATAAGCATCACTATGAATGCTGGGAAAAAATACTTTCACTAGACTAGAGACGGCTAATGTTTTACTACCAAAAGCTTAATTTTTCCATGGAATGAATTTTTAGGTTGTGGAAATAAAGGGAGAAATTTAAAAATAGCCAGATTTATAACTGGTCATTCAAAAATAGCGACAGTTTCAAAAGTAATCGAAATTTAGCCACTCTTCATGTAAAGATAAATCTGAGCGAAAATACTATTCAAAACACGAAAAATACGCCCGCATAATATACTTGAGTTCCAGTAAGTATAAATTTTCAGTATAATATACTGGAGTTTGGAGCACCGGTGCTCCAGTCTCCCATATATTATATAGGAGTCAGCAAAGTGTACCGGTCTAACATAATATGTTGGAGTTCGTACACAGATGCACCCGAACTCCCGTATATTATACGGGACCGATCTCTGTTGCAGCAAATAGTGACTATTTTTCATTGACTTCGTAAACGATGGCTATTTTTGATTGACCAGTCCGAAAACTAACTATACCATGCTATTCTGACGGAAATAGGGGACTTCTTTCATTTCTGTGAGGATTCTCGATGACCGGTAACACAAGTCGTGGTTATTGTAATTTTACTTCTGCTAAGAAGAAACCTGTAAGTCTCCTAAGCTAGTATTTTGGGGTTAAATACTACAATAACAGTTGGTGTTTTCAAAATTCTCCACACTAAACACAAAATAAGGGATCATAACATAAATAACCGGTCATATTGATTATTTATTTTTTCTAACCATATATGTAAATTATACATTATTATACATATATTATACCTTCACGGATTTTCTTTAGTTAAAGTAATTGAGCAGGCGGCTATTTGTGTTAATTATTGGACCTAGCTGTAAATGAGGATAAGACGAAGCCTAAATCTTTAGTCCGTCCATTGGTTCAATAATGTAAAAGCCCAAGTCGGCTTTAGCAATACTCTCTTTGAGCCCATTTTATATTTTAGATCCTAGTCCATACCTATTCGAATAAATCAATCCTGCATTACTGTATATATTTTATATTGGGCTGTTACAGTACAGTCCTTATGCAGGGCAAGTTAAATATTTGGTTGGTCGGTCAAAAATAAATTGCATCCACTAATCAATATACACAAAAGATCCATTGATCATGTATAAAATATTTATATTTTTTGTATATTATACATTAATATACAAAATATATATTTTACAGGCTATTATAAGCATTATGCCCCATATTGTTGTAATAACAAGCCCAGTTATAATATTGTTAATTAGTTTGTGTGATTTACAAGAAGAGAAACTTCAAGTTTAACAAGTTTAATTTTCGACCTTAAAGGTTCACTCATGGGGTAAACGTGAGTCAAAAGTTTAAGATTAGCCTTTTACAAGATCATCAGGTATAATTTCGGGAAAATGGCATTGTATAGCCACTCTCAAAGTAATAGCCGAAAAAGTGTATAATTTTTGTATATAAATACATTATGCATGTTATATAAATAGAATTATATTTATGGTGAATATCTATATTTAGAGAGATTCTAGGATTCATTGCTTGGTGGCTAAGTCACTCTCTCCCTATAAATAGAGGGTTCTATTCTATTGTAATTCATCCCAATATCAATAAGAATTTTCTCTCTCTACTTTTCTCTGCAATACTCTTGTTCTTCATTTATTGTTTTATAACATGTTATCTGCACGAGACTCTAACCAATTGAGTAGAAGCTTTGGGATTGAGCATAATGATTGTCAATTATTCCATAAACTTACTTCATGATTAAATTTTAGATTTAAGGTAAGTATTTTATTTTATTTTTCTCTTTTAAATTTTTGAAATTCAATAATTTAATTTTATATACAAGCAAAGACAACAAAGTTTGATTATAACTGTAATGGAGTTTGTAAGAAATTATAATCACCCAAAGTGGTAAAATTTCTATGTCTTGCCATGATCAAAGTCATATGTGATCGTGAGCACAAGAAGTGAAAACTCGTCCCATTGAATTTGTTTCATTCTCATTCCCTTAAGAGAATATGATAACAATATGTGATAAGTCTGAAAGAAGATAAAATTATTACCGTGAAGGTATCAATAGATGTGGACGTGGCAATAGACGAAATTATAATCGTCATCATTGTGATAATGAGAATAATAAGGATTCTCAAAATAATCCTTCACTTTGTGAAAGTAATATTTCTCATCGATTTGACATGAGATTTTATAAAGCACATATAGATGATTATGGTCCATTCATGATGTGAATGTGACAACATCTGATTTACGAATGCATATTCATTCTTGGAAGAATATGAACGTAATAGTGGTAGTGACTATATCACACTCACCTCTAGAAGAAGGTTTGAGATGACATAAGAAAATAATGTCATTATTATGGTATGAATGGTCATTTGTCACGTACCTATTGTACGCCAAAATATTTTGGCATTGTGATTATTAAAAGACAACAATAATGCAAGAAACAGATCTTGCATATAATTTTTACCATAATCATAATGGTATAACTTTTTCTTTAAAAGAGATATTCACCATATAGATGTTGATAAATATGTGGTAGTACTTAATTAATTGAGAGCTCTAGAGAGCCAATTATTACTATTTTTGAGAAACATAATTGATTACCAATAAGGTATTATGTTGTAGTAAGTCTCAAAGAAACTTATTCAGTTTTCAAAGTATTCGCTAAAGCGGTTGATTATATTGAGACTATAAATAAAGGAAAGATTTAATATCTTCTATTACTACAACTTGTAGCGGGATAATATGTATGTGAAAAGGTACCCGCTTTATTCTTTAGTTTGTACTATGTACACACACAAAAGAATGCTACAATAAAGAGAAGTTTATTGATATAATAACCCATATCATAATAAACTTGGAGTTTATTAATAATTGCACACAGCATGGTGTAAATCTGAAGTTTATCAATATTGATAATTTATTCAGTTGGCATAATTGGTTTAGCCATATCAATTTAAGTATGATGTGCAAAAATAATAGAGAATTTACATGGGTAAATATTAAAGAACTAGAATGTTTTTTACGAATTCTCTTATATTGTTTGTTCTCATTAATTAATAGATCAACTAAAATTAGAATTGAATCCCATGAATGCTGGAAATATAAGGTGAATATGGGCTCATTCACCTACCATGTATACCACATAAGATGCATCTATGAGATGGTTACATGTGAGATTAT
This sequence comes from Nicotiana glauca, assembly GCA_026770625.1. NCBI lineage: Eukaryota > Viridiplantae > Streptophyta > Magnoliopsida > Solanales > Solanaceae > Nicotiana > Nicotiana glauca. Next base: position 21,036 of record MU749888.1, on the reverse strand, counting down.
TATTAACCCGTAACATGGTGTTTGCGAGGTAACTTGCTCAATAATTTAATTTAGAGCATAATTTCCAGATTTGTTATTCAAGAAGTTCATCGTGATAAGTTGGTCTACATCACAACTGGTTTAGCAAAATAATTTATTGAGTGCCTTCACTTAATATCTAAACAATTGCTTATGAGAACAAAATTTTGTATATCCGTTTGATATACGTTATATACGAAAATATATTATTTTCTCCCCTCACAAGTGGTTTAGGATCAGGAACCAAATAATTTCATCTTATTATTATTGATGTGCGATGTATATTTTTATTAACACCATAAACAACAAAGATGAGTTCTCAAAGTTGAGGTAACAAGTTAGTTTTTCTAACATGAGGGGGAGACAAGATAAACAGTTGAGAAAAAGTTACGTGAAATGAATTATCATTTGTACATCTAGATCCTCGAATAAAATAATATGAACTTGAAGTTCATAATAATTCATTTGGAATATATTGCAAAGCATGCCAGACGCATTTGCTGACCTAAAGAAAGTAACTATATTTTCATTGCAAATGCTAATATTAAGTCCTATAAGGACAAAGTCTATGGTACACTTAAAACATATAGACAGATCGGTTTCAAATAGACTTCTTAATAAAGAGGATGAGCAAATGATCAAAATGACCATAATAAAGGAGGCAAATGATCTAGAAGATCACATGACATAACACTTCATAAAATCTCATGAGAGATTCAGGTACCTGAATATATGAATGAAGAGATCTTTATGTTATGTCTTTATGAAAAATAAGGAGGTTGGAACCGATATAAAATGTTTGTCGATGACATTGATTATAACACTAAATATATATGAGGATCTTAAGTCTGAAAAAACAGTTTAAGTAGAATTTGGTTTCATATGAAAGACATGTAATTTTGGACCTGCATTTCAAATACTTGAAAGTCTAATGTCAACGATATGCACAGTCAATTTTTGATATCTTATATGTCTAGTATGACATGAAAACTTGATATGCATCTAAAGTCTATTTATTTGGCTTATATGACTTAACAGTCCCTCAAGGATTTAAATTGCTTAAAGCATATAGAATTCATGGTCATGAAGTACTACATCCTAAGTGCAATTTGTGCGCATATATATCTTGCTATAACTATAAGCATGATAATATGACAGTGAGAATCTCTATGGAGATATTGGAAAGGCCATTCCACGGCATTTTATAAAGATATTAGATATCTATCAAGAATGATGATTTCAAGGTGCAATATATTTATTCAAGTTAATATGGTTGATTTGATTATCAAATCTCTACCAATGATCTTTTGAAGATGGTGCACAAGATTGGAATGCAAATGCTTAAGGATATGAATTGATGCTCTCATCAGGGGGAGTTAATACACATTGTACTCTTTTTCCCTTACAAGGTTTTGTCCCACTGAGTTTTCCTTACAAGGTTTTTAATGAAACAACCAAAAGGCGTATTGTTAGATATGTGTACTCTTTTTCCTTTTTTAGAATTTTTTTTCCCACTGGGTTTTATTTTAGTTAAGGTTTTAACAAGGCACATTATCTGTTGAATAGACATTCAAAGGGGAGTATTATAAATAGAATTATATTTATGGTGAATGTCTATATTTAGAGATATTCTAGGGTTCATTGCTTGGTGGCTAAGTCATTCTCTCCCTACAAATAGAGGGTTCTATTCTATTGTAATTCATCCCAATATCAATAAGAATTCTCTCTTTTTACTTTTCTCTACAATACTCTTGTTCTTCATTTATTGTTTTATAACAGTAATAGATTATTTCCTCCAAGAAATATTGTAAAAATACCCCAAAATACCAAAAAATTATATTAATTATGACGAACCAATGAGTATTAGTCACTAGGACGTTTTTGATGGACCCACCAAATTTTACGTTAATCTGTCAACCTTTTGAGCACCAGTAAAATCCAAGTGGCCGTGCATAGCATGGGTAGGTTCCATGTGGCCGTGTATAGTATTATTATGATCTCGAAACGCCAAGAAATGACGCTAGTTAGGGTGAGTATTGCTCACAAGGCAGTATCCGATGATTCCACCAAATTTTAATCAAACTAGAGTCCATCAAACGAATTAAGAAATATCATCATGTATATACAAATACCAAAAAATAGACATAATCAGTAATTCCTATTATATGAGTCCGAAACAACAAACCCCGACACTAGTCAGGGTGAATATTGCTCACAGGACCTATCTAATGGATCTACAAATTTTTAGGCCAATCATAGTCCATCCTCGATATTAAAGAAAATCATCAAGTATATGAACACATAAAAAAATTGACATAATCATGAATTTCCAGTTTCACGATTTCGAAATGCCAAAAACGATGTTAGTCATGGCGAACCAACGAGTATTTGTCACTAGGCTATTTCTGAAGGACCCGCCAAATTTCAAGTCAATCAAAGTCCGTCAACATTTTGAGTACCGGTACCCACATTGATCTCTGACTAAATTCAGATTCGCATCAGAAAATTTCACATTGATGGTTAAAACATGCCCTAAACAAAAGATGACTTCATACTCAGAGCTCAAACTTTAGACCTCTGAGTAATAATAAAAAAGTATTTATTACTCCACTACAACCCTTGTTGATAACTACGTTAACATAGTATATGCACACAACTACAAAAGATCTTAATTAAGTTACTATGGTAATTAAGAACAGTTATACTGAGGGTACAAAAGTGGCAGCAGGCAGTACAATTGCAGAGAGAGTACATTGAGTCAACTGGCATATATCTATGCAGTGGCAGAATAAAGCTAATTAATGATAGATACAAAGAAAACAATGGTGCACAATGCCACAATGCATGCTCGCGATGAAAAGCTGCCACCCCAAAAAGATCTCTGACTCTATGTTTTTTTCTTTCTTTTTAACTTAGTTTATATCAAAGTAAAAGCTCATAAGCATTTTATTACAATTTCAACTATACAAGGGATGGTGAAACACTAGAAGTACTATTTTATTGCTTAGCAACATATCACTATTCACATATTTATTTTAGAAAATGTGTTATACATATATGTTATCCCAAATAGAGGCAGCTTCAAGTACCTTGGGTCGGTTATCCACGGGGGAGGGGAGATCGTCGAGGATATCACACACCGTATTGGTGTAGGATGGATGAAGTGGAGGTTAGCATCTGGAGTCTTGTGTGATAAGAGAGTGCCAACGATACTCAAAGGTAAGTTCTATAAAGCGGTGGTTAGACCGATCATGATGTATGGGGCTGAGTGTTGGCCTGTTAAG
>MU749887.1:5612-23100 GCA_026770625.1 Nicotiana glauca | reverse complement strand
ATTACTCATTTAACAAGCGTCTACAGTCTAGGGGTGTGCATTCGATTTATCGATTCGATTTTGACCCTTATCGATTATCGATGTGTACATATGCTTATCGTTATCGTTTCAATAAGGTTTCGATTTTTTCGATTTCGATTTCGATAACAAATAATCGATTCGATTTATCGATAAACCGATTCGAATCACCCCTAATAATTGTATAATTGGTTATAATTTTAACTTTTATATTTATATATCTATATTATATTAAAAGCACGAAGGCCATTAGCGAAATGTCGTTCGCCTTTTTTACCCTTTAAAAATATATTATATTGGATAAAATAGTAATCTGATAATCTTCATAATATTTAGGACTTCTAAATCAACTAAAATTTTATTTCTTATGTCTTTCCTTGTTTAAATTCGGTAGAAAATAAATATTGCATAACTCACCAACGTTGGAAAATATTGTAAGGAAAAGATTCAGCTACAATAATGGTAAACGAATAGTATAATTAAACTGAATGTTTCAAGCTTGGCCAAACAAATTAAAATACTCTTTAGTGGAATGGAAAATTGATAGCGTAAATTTATGGAAATAATCCACCTATTCTATTCCTTTTATAGTAAAATTTTAATTAATTTTAAAGTTATTTTCTATAGATTTCAAATAAGGAAAGATATAATAAATAAATTTTTAGTTGATTCAGAAGTCCTAAATATTAGGAAGATAAGCAAATTACGTGTCCAATATAAAGTATATTTTTAAAGGGTAAAAAAAATGAAAGACATTATATAAATATTATACAAATTGATAAAGAAAATAATATATTGTTCGAGTAGGGAAAAAGTTAGAAAATAATTTTTATCTTATATATTATCTTAAAAGCATGAAATCTCAACATTAATTCTTTGAATTAATAAATAAGCAAAAAAAATTCAATTCAATATTTTTCAAAATCATTATGTAAGTAAAATTATTTGTCAAGTTTACAAATCTTTTAATGTACTTAAATTTATTTTCACTGGAAAAGCATTGGCCGTGAAGAAATAAAGAAAATAGAGCAAAATCCATTATAATATATTATTAAAAATTAAATTGTTAAACTGCTAAGTTGAAGCAACAAGGATGTAACATAAGATAAAAGGTGTTAAAAAAACGTGTCGTTATTATTTTTTTCTTCTTTTTATATTCATTCAAATAAATGATAATTCTCTATATTTTTAATATACTATTATATATTTTTGTAGTTCAATATTAGTTACTTAAAACTTTTATTGTATTTTTAAATTTTTTCTATGAGGAGTTCTACATCGTCACTCACGAATTTCTAAAATACCAAAAGATTCAAATTCTTCAATTTGTTTTGTTATCTTTGAATAATTGTGGTAAAAATATTTTTATGTTATTTTCTTATAGTATTTGGTAACAAATATAATTATAATTTTCAAAAGATATTTCAAGTCTCATAAATCATAACTAGGGCATATAAAAACTTATGTGGTGTAGGATTTTTTTTGTTTTATTGAGCTAACTTAGTGAGATTAACATTCGTTATTTTAGGAACTTATAAAGAAATGCAACACATAGTACGATACTCTCTAGTACCCGTTGCGGCGTGCAGCCCGATCCTATTTATTTATCGTCGACGACGCTCACTGGGGGTGTGCAGACTCCGGGAAGGCCCCCTTACGGCCCAAGCGCAATAACAAGCCATCTCGTGGCATCAACTAGGCCCTCGACCTCATAATAATATCAATATAATACTGCTGCGGCGCGCAACCCGATCCCATACTCAGTCCAGAATCACATAAGCCACTTGGGCAGTAATAAAATAGTAGTCCTCAGCCTAAGGATCATTAGAAATATCATTTAAAGTTCAAATCTGAGTAAAAGTGGTTGAGTTTGCAAAATAGCTTTCAAACCATAGGGCTGAGTTCAAATATTATGTCAAAATAATTAGGAAACAGTAATAACAACCCCGAAGGGTTCAAACAGTTGGCACGAAGCCCAAATATGACAATTAGTCCAAATAATGATGATATCAAATAAGTTTCAATCAAATACACGGGAAAGACATCACTCGGGACGGACCAAGTCACAATCTCCAATAGTAAACGACCCCGCGCTCATCATCAAGTGCGTGTCTCACCTCAATATAGCACTACGATGTGCAAATTCGGGATTTTAAACCCTCAGGACATCATTTACATTCATTACTCACCTCGAACCGGCCAAAACTCTAGCTAGCTATGCCCTTGCCTCTTAAATCGACCTCCTTGTGCATCGAATTTGACCAAAATCACAACGAATACGTCACAACATGCTAAGGGAACAAAACCCAATCGAAAACAATCAAAAACAATCGAAAAATATCAAAAATCCCGAAATTAGCAAAACCCGAGCCCCGGACCCACTTCTCGAAACTAAAAAAATTTTCACAACAACGGATTTTTTATCTCGCCACGAGTTCATACATATCAAAATCACAAGAATCGGAGTCCAATTGACCCCTCAAATCCCTAATCTTAGCTCTCTTAGTTCAAGCCCTAAGCTACCATTTTTGTCGATTAATTCCTTAAATTTTCAGTCCTAATTCATGAAATAACACCATAGAATCATGTTTTAGGTCCAAGGATCCTTACCTTATCGAAGCTCCTTGAAATCCCTCTTCAAAATTGCCCAAAATTCTCCAAGTCCAAAGCTAGAAATGAGAAACCCTTCAAAATTCGCAAAGATTAACTTAAATACCTTCTGCCAAGTCGAAACCGCTTCTGCGGTCAAAACCCCGCTTCGGCGGCACCGCTTTTGCGGCCAAAGTTCCGCATTTGCAGAAATCACTTAAGCTCCCAGGGATCGCTTCTGCGACTAAAATCTCGCATCTGCGACTTCGCAAATGCGGCTCCTCGTCTGCTTCTGCGGAAACAGCTACCAGGCCCAAAACTCGCACATGTGGTCTCCCCTTCGCACCTGCGACTACGCTTCTGCGATCCCAATTCTGCAGAAGCAGAAATACCAGAAGTAACAGCAAATTCTAAGTTGCACAAGTCCAAAATCACCCCGAGCCCCCCAGGACCTCAACCAAAAACACCAACACATGCTAAAACACCATCCAAACTTGTTCCAATAATCAAAACACCTCAAACAACACCAAAACCATCGAATTACATCGAATTCAAGCCTAAGTTCTTCTAAAACTTCCGAAACACGCATTCGATCAAAAACCCAACCAAATCACCTCCGAATGACCTGAAATTGTGCACACACATCCCAAATCACATAACGAAGCTACAACAACTCTCGGAATTTCATTCCGACCCTCGGATCAAAATCTCACCTATTAATCGGAATTCGCCAAAATACTAACTTCGCCAATTCAAGCCTATTTCTACACCGGATCTCCAAAATTATTTTCGATCACACTCCTAAGTCATAAATCATCTCCCGAAGCTAACCGAACCACCAGAAATCACATCCGAGCCCTTAACTCACAAGTCAACATCCGGTTGACTTTTCCAAACTAAGCCTTCCTTAAAGAGACTAAGTGTTTCATTTCCTACCAAAACCAATTCAAACCAACTCAACCACATATGACACGGATAACGAAGCATAAGAAAGCAGAAAATAGGAAAAACAGAGCGGTAACCCATGAGATGACGGGTTGGGTCGTCACATATTGTTCAGTAATTATGCCGCAATGTAATAACACTTCAATTCATGTATTTTAGATCATATTTTTCAACTGCAATGTAATAACACTTCAATTCCTGTATTTTAGATCATATTTTTCAACTTTCATCTCAGCATATACAACATACATTATTTAATTGGAATATTTAAAGTGCTTTACAATTGGAAGGAATGATGGAATTTGTTATTTGTAATAATAAAAAGGCGAAATGGCCTTCTGGCCACTCAAACTTGTAGCGTTTTTAAAAGCCGATACATAAACTTTTATCTTTCCCATTTAAACACTCAAACTCCTGAAACCTATAACTAATAAACATGTTTGACCGTTGACTATGCTTACATGGTGACTATATAGTTGACGTGGCCAAAATACATTTGAATCATGTTAATTAGGCGCGTGAATGAATTAATTTAATTTAAAAATTATAAAATAAAAAGAAAGAAAGATAAAATTGGTTCCCAGCTTCTTCTCCCTGTTTCGTTCCCAGCTTCCTCTCCCCTCCCTCCCTTCTTTTTCCTCACACCCTCATACTCCTCCATAACCAGAAAATTATATCGAATTGGTTATTGCTCGTCTCTTCTTCTTCTTCTTTAAATTTTGGTGGCAAAGAGTAGCGAAATGGTGGCGTTTCATATTTGTTTGGTCTATTGTTAGGGGGCTTGTTGAAAAGGAGGTGACGAAGATAAAATGGTAAGGAAGGTGGCAAAAAGGTGAAGCAGTGACGGTTTAGGGTGATTCTTCGAATGGTTGCCATTTTTTCAGGCAGAAATCTCGCCAGAGTAATTTTGCTTTTCGAGAGTGTTATAACCATTTTTACGCTATTTTTTTTTACTAAATTTGATTAGAATCTGTAGGTTCAAATTTGACTTCTAACGATTGAAAATGGTAGATTTACCGGTGGCGTTGTTTCCCTGTTCCTGGTGGCGTTGTTCGGAGCCACTACAGCCACCATCTTCTGTTCTTCTTCTTCTTCTACTACAACAAGAACAAACTAAAGGAATTTTTGACTTTATGTATTACTTTAGCTAAAACACTACGAGGAATTGATCGGAACTGGACTTGATGACCGCTTGCTCAAAATATATTGCGTTTGGGTTTTGTTTGGTGGTTGCTACTCCTATTATAAATTTGACTTTGTGAGTAAATTATTTTTTTTAAAAGTGGGACCCATAAATTACATACGGCAATTAATAAGGGGATAAGTATGTGACATGTCATTTGTGTCATAGCGCTTGCGGACCACGCACAATCACATGTGTTTATTAGTTATAGATTTCAAGAGTTTGAGTGTTTAAATGGGAAAGACAAAAGTTTATGTATCGGCTTTTAAAAACGCTACAAGTTTGAGTGGTCAACAAGCCATTTCGCCTAATAAAAACCAACTATAACTTACCTCATTTATCATTTATTGGTTTTTCATATCATTATAAGAGCTTTGACTAAATAAGAATTTAACAATTTAATATTTCAACCATAACCAGTCCAAAGTGGAGAAAGAAGTTAGACATAACATATCGGTTCATTGTCATTCTCCTGAATTAGCAAAAGAGAAAATTCAGAGAACTATTATTATTCTCATAAATGTCAACTACATTATATGAGCATGAATAACTTTAGATCACACACATGAGAGAAGAAAAGGCAACTGAAAGAATTTACTGGGCGAAGAGACTCTGAATGAAGCCAGGCCATCTAAGATTATTTTTTATGCTAGTACCACCCCGTCCTTTCATTGTTATATAAACACAAACCAAGTGCTAAACATGATATAAAGGAAGAAACCTCCCAAGTAAGAAACTTTTGAAAAGAAATTTGAGGTAACCACATTCTCCATCAACTTTTCAGAAAAAAGGAGGCAGCATCTTCTTCACCTGGCTTGAAAAACCAATCTAGAAGAACAAAATCTAAGCAGATGAATACCTAACTTTTGGATAGAGAACATATTAATAACAAAAACAAAAATAAAATTACGCTTGTGATGGGTCAATTTAAATGAAAAAGAAGCAGTAATAGAGTATATTGGTAATGTTCAATGAATAATAAACCAAAAGAAGTTCAAGGCTAAAGCACTCCATTATAAAGGAAAGATGGAGACAAAGAACTGCATACTATAAAAGAGCAACCGCAAACTCCAAATAACATGACTGACATATCATCAAAATAAAGTGGCTCAGGCATATCATCAAACACATCGGTGCATGCATAGAAGATAAATGAGATTACCTCTTCATCCTGCAAGATAAGATTCTAGAATTTTATCTTTTTCTCACCGCTTTTCCGTTCTCGACCTCTGTTACCAACTTCTATCTTGCAAGTCCAATCAGGTGTAGCTACAAAATAAATTACCGTTAGTTATACAGAAAAATTGGTGATGAAAATTTTCGATTGCTACTTGTTTTATAAGAAAGATGAGGTATCCGAAAATATAACTAAAAATAAATTAAATGTTGAACATGCACCAGTATATATCTCTTAACATGCATTTGAAAATTAGTTACAATTATGTACATGCGGATACAAAATTCACGAAGAAATTATATAAAAGAAGAGAAAACAACACATACCAACCAAATTACCAAGCAAATAACGGGAAAAAAAAAATGGTGACAACCCTAAGCAGAACTCATTGATTCAAGAGAGGCCAGATACAAATAGTAATCTGTATGGAGAAATTTAAACGAAAACTAAAAAATGAGGCATGGAAGAAGCAGGGGTGCGTTAAACAAAGAAAAGAATGCAAAAACTCTCACTAATTGAGAAATTGAGAAATCAAAAGTGACAATTTGGAACCAAATCCAGAAATTTGAAAGAAAAGTGAAACGAATCTAAGGTCTGAGAGAAGAGCAAAAGAAAGGAACAAAAAGGAGGTATCCGATGAATAATGAAAAGGAAGAAGATGATCGATCAGGATAACAGGAGTTTGTAGATTGTACTATTGGAGTGTAGTAGTAGAGAATTTTGAACTAAATGTAGAATACACGTGTTCACAGAAGAATAGGCTGAAGATTTCAATCACCAATTTACCTGTACACGTATATTCACATTGAATTTAGTACGAACATGTTCGTCCCTCTCAACTCTCACTTCTAAATTAAAAAAAAGAAATAAACTAGTTACTGTGCCATAGTCAAAGGTTAAATTTTCTTGTGGTCTAGCTTTGGGTCATCCGTTGAATTTATATCTACTTTTAAGAAAAAGATTAACCGATACTAAATTTTTAAATAACTTTGGTACATATAGCTTTCTTTTCTTCTTTTTTATGCTTAGAGTTCCTTCTCCTTCTTCTTAGTTGCAAAAAAAATTTGTTAAATTTGTTGTTGTTTCGACAACTTGATGATGAAAATTTATTCTTTATGATATTTAAAAGTTATGTTTCAAATTTAAGCTCATTTGGAGTAGATTTGAGCATTCAATTGTGTATTGGATTGTTGAAAATCGAAGAACAAGTTTATGTTTCATAACATAAGATTCAAAATATGAAGTTTCATTCGATAGGTTGAAATACTTAAGATTCGAGTTCTTGAAGTTGTATTTGAAAGATAGAAAAACTTCAGATTTGATTTCTGAATTTGCATTGAAGAAATTAAACTACTTCAGATTCGAATTTCTGAAGTTGCACTTGAAAGATAGAAGAACTTCAGATTTGATTTCTGAAGTTACATTAAAGAGATTAAATTACTTTAGATCCAAGCGGATACACTTTATAAAATTTTGTGCTATGCGAGTATTACTTCAATGGTGACTCCAAAAGTGGGTATATATGAAAATGCCCTAGCCAAAGGTGTGAAATTTTATTTTTCTCCTCTATGTATATATGAATTATACAAATATCATACATCTATTAACTAAATATATAATTTGGTGGGTAACTATTTAAATTAATTCTTTAAATATCTTAAATGCTCATTACATTCAAGCAAAGCTTGAAAGAATTTGCTTCTTTCTCTTTTTGCTGACAAAAGCTAAATAAAAATGGGGTCTGATACCAATAGAGAATATAAAAGGAGCATTGATAGCAAACTAAGGAATAAGTATTGGTGACAGGTAGTAACAGAAAAAGATATGCAAAAATAGAAAACTCACGATAAAAGGGTATCTTTTCCCGGTTTACTTTTAATTTTCATCTGTTCGGCCTATGTCAAAGTGCAGTAAAAACAGATTCGAGTCTGTTATTATAAAACTTGCCATTGGGTTTGCATTAGAAGTTTTTGTGAAATTTCCCGAAAGAAACTACGATTGGCCTTAACTTTTTTAAATATGTTATTTGAAAATATTGTAACGACCCGACTAGTCGTTTTGCATTTTCGAACCCCGTTCCCTTAAATAATACTTTTTGAACTTGCTTTAGCTAATTTATGACTTGCGGGGATGGGTAGTTCGGAAGTTAGAAGAGTTTTGAGCAAGAATAAGCTTAGTTGCTTCTTTAAGTTTCTTTAAAAAGTCCAAGTTTGACTTCGGTCAACATTTTGGGGAAACGAATTCGGAATCGTGATTTGACAATTTCTGAGGGTTTGTGGGAAAATATGGAACCTGGGCGTATGCCAAGAATCGAATTTCGAGTTCCCTCGCCCGAGTAATGAATTTTTATGTGAAATTATTAAGTTTAAGTTTCAAAGATTTAAATAAACTAAGAAATTATTGTTTTTCTAGGTACCGGGTTCGGATTTTGATTCTGAAACTTGGTACAAGTATGAAATATCAGTTAAGACTTACCCGTAAAATTTGGTAACAATCCGAGTGGTTTAAGGACGTTTTGACCCGTTAGGAGGAAATTTAGAACTTGAAGGTTCAATGATTTGAATCAATTGGTTTTGGGTTGATTCCTTGATTTAGCATTGTTTTAAGCATTTTGAGGGTTCGAGTAGGTTCACCTCGTGATTTCAAACTTGTCGGTATGTTCGGGCGGGGCTCGGGAGCCCCGAGCGTCAAATGGCCGAGGATCGAGTGAAGTTAAAAACTTAGAAAAGGCTTTATATCTGCTGCTTCTGTCATAACCTCTTCTGCGGCTCTTGGACCGTAGAAGCGAGACCGCAGAAGCGGTCGCCTTATCGCGAAAGCGTAAAGGGGTCAAGTCCTGGGAAATCGTAGAAGCAGCCCAGGAACCGCAGAAGTGGTTCCGCCTATGCGGCCCCCAGACCGCAGAAGCAGTCGAGCCCCAATTGCCAAAAGCCGCAGGAGCGGCCATTTTTCCGCAGAAGCGGATTTCTCAGAAGCGGAAATACTTTCGCAGATGCAAAAATAGATGGGGGCAGAAGAGTTCATTTAATACGAGCTCAAGCTCATTTCTTTCACATTTCTCTCAACACTTAGGCGATTTTGGTGATTCCAAAGAGGAGGTTTCAATATAACATTGCAAGGTAAGTAATTCCCCCTCACTTTTAGTTCAAATACATAAATATTAGGTAGATTTAACACTAAAAATTAGGTAAAATCAAGAGATTTGGGCTAGACCTAGGGTTTAATGAAAACTAAGGTTTTATTACATAATTTTCCATGTAATGAACTAGAAATCATATATTTGTGATCCTTAGGCGATAGAGAACAACTTACTTTAAAAAATCTCGGAATCCGGACACGTTGGCCCGGGGTCGAAATGTAGGAAACTTGTGTTAATGGTTAGAAAAGTGCTCGAATGGTTAGAATTCGATCTTGTAAGCCTTTATTTACCAGTTCTTACTTCGTTTGATTAGTTTGGGATCGTTCGGCTTCGAATTAAGGACTTGGGTTCGTTCTTGGACTTTGGGAGTGCACTTTGGAGTAAGGTGAGTCTCCTTTATAACCTTTTAAGAGGGAATTGTCCCCATAGGATTTTAAATGAGTAATTGTTTCTAAATGCGGGGGCTACGTGCGTACTAGGTGACGAGAGTCTGTGCTTAGCTACTATATGATAATTGTTCGGGTAGTTTAGGACCCACGTCATGTTTAATTGGGGAATATTTCTTATTTTAAATTGCCAATATGTTCATTATGATTTGCTAGAGACTTGAGGAAATGAAAGGGGACATATGAGTTTGTTGAGCCTTGGTAGGAATTTCCTTGTATGTAATTGAGCCTTACGTGCTTTTCTTGATATTTTCTTGATGATTATGGTTCGTGCCGCTCGACCCTTGGCATTTCACAATTTATTTTCTGTTGGAGCGGGCCGTCGACCTCGGCATGACTGTGCATGATTGTGCATGATTGGTATGTTTACATTTAGTTTAGGACATGATCACTCATTTAATATGAAAAAGGGAAAACTGGTAATTTAAGTATGACAAGAACATGAATATGCCTCTTCTATTAAACTTGTGTTATTGGAAATCTTTTATGCTGTATATCTCACTTTATCATATTATATTATCTTGACCTTAGTAAGTATCAAGTCGACCTCTCGTCTCTACTTCTTCGAGATTAGACGGGATACTTACTGAGTACATGTGGTTTATGTACTCATGATACGCTTCTGTACTTAAATATACAGGATTTGAGGCAGGTGGATCTTGACATCATCTTGGTGCGCATCAGTGAACACGCTTGGGGACTTCTACGGTGAGCTGCATCTCTTTTATGCCGATCCGCAGCTGAAGAAGTCCTTTCTTGTACTTTTTGTTTTTGTCTATCCTGGTTCAGACAGTAGGATAATATATTATTCTTTTGTGTATATTCTAATAGTCGCCTGTGGCTTGTGACACCAGGTTCTGTCACACACAGTAGTAGACATCTATTTTGGGATTGTATCGCTACTTTAACACTTATGATCTTTACTGGTCTTATCTTTAAATTCGAAAATCTAGTATAACTGTCTTGGCTAAAATAAAATGAGAACTTAATCACATTTCCGCATCGGCTGGCCTGACAATGATGTTAGCGCCATCATGGCCTATTATGGAAAATGAGTCGTGACAACATGGTATCAGAGCACCAGGTTCACGTAGGTCTCACGAGTTATGGGCAAACCTAATAGTGTCTTGTAGATCAGTACGGAGACACCTGTATTTATCTTCGAGAGGCTATATGGTGTTAGGAAAGACTATTCTTTATTCATTTTCTATCGTGCAGTGGTCAGTGTACTAAGTTTCCTCTTCTATTCTCTCACAGATGGTGAGGAGTCGTACTGCTGACAGTCCGGACCCGGGAGGAGCTGCTCCCCCTGTTGCTAGAGGCTGAGGGAGAGTCCAGGGGAGCGCACCAGCCTGTGGTAGGAGATGCGAGCGTCCCAGAGCTATTCCAGATGCACCACCACCAGGTCCTACGAGGGATCCCATTGTTGAGGAGCAGGGCGAGATGCCCGCAGCTGTGCCTACTCCGGTGGATTTCATGACTTCACCGGGATTTCAGGAGGTCATGGGCCGTATGCTTAGGTTCATGGACACCATGACTGAGGCTGGTTTATTTCCAGTAGATCCAGCTACCTCACAGGCGTGAGGGGGAGCACAGACCACTACTGCGGTCATACAGCCGCAGTTTATCATACTTCGGGTGCACTACCGCGGAGGGGGTTCGGCCAGTTGCTGCAGTGGCACCCCAGCATAGGCCAGCTGTGGACGGCGATCCGCAGAAGTTGTTAGACAGATGGACCAGGTTGCACCCTCCAGTCTTCGGGGGAGAGCGTCATGAGGATGCCCAGGATTTCATTGACAGGTGTAGGGATAGACTGCACAACACGAGGATATTGGAGTCGCATGGAGTCGACTTCACTACTTTTCAGCTGGAGGGCACGGCCCGTAGATGGTGGCAGTCTTATTTACTTACCAGGCCAGCAGGTGCTCCTCCCCTCACTTGGGGTCAGTTCACTCAGTTGTTCCTTGATCGGTACATTCCACCATCTGAGAGGGAAGATCTACGTCATCAGTTTGAGTATCTGGAGCAGGGTCATATGTCAGTGACCGATTATGAGGAGAGGTTCTCTGAGTTGTCTCGCCATGCACTCATAATACTTCCCACCGAGGCAGAGATAGTGCGGAGGTTTGTTGCGGGGTTACATCCCACTATCCGGTCGGGTATGGCTCGTGAGGTAGAGATGAGCACTAGATATCAACTAGTACTTGAGATTGCTCGCAGGATTGAGGGTTACTATTTGAGGGGTAGAGAGCTGATGCAGCAGGATAAGAGGGCCAGATTCTCCGGAGAGTTCCGAAGCGCCCCATCTAATGGAAAATGTCACTTTGGGAGGGGTCAGTTCAGTAGGCCCCCAAATGCAGCACCACCACCGGCTAGGGTTCTCCAGTGCACTCCTATTTTAGCGCCATGCCAGAGAGTTCTTATCACCCGCCAGCTATGCAGGGTTCATCCAGTGGGTATTCAGGTCCTCCAGAGTCTTCCAGTTCTTATTTTAGTGCTATGCTGAAGAGTTCTTATCGCCCGCCGGCTATTCAGGCTTCTTCTAGTGGGCCTTCTGGTATTCAGGGTCATCCATCCGGACAACAGGCCACTGCACCTTGTTGTTTTGAGTACGGGGACGCAGACCACATGAGGAGATACTGCCCCAGGTTTAGGGGCAACACAGTACAGCAGGGGAAGCAGCCCATGACTCCAGCACCAGCGGCCTAGCCACCTAGAGGTGGAGAGCAGACTGGTAGAGGCCGTTCCAGGGGTAGAGGCAAGACAGGGAGAGGTCAGCCAGCTACTACTCAGTTAGTTGGAGGCCAGACAGCCGATGCTCCAGCTAGATTCTATGCTCTTCTAGCCAGGCCAGATGCATTGGCCTCAGATGCCGTCATCACATGTATTATTTTCGTCAGCGGTAGAGATGCATCAGTATTATTTGATCCAGGGTCTACTTATTCATATGTATCGCCTTTATTTGCTCGTTTCCTGGATATTTCTCCTGAGTCTTTGGGTGTTCCGGTTCATGTGTCCACTCCTGAGGGTAATTCTGTGGTTGTGAACCAGATATACCGGTCTTGTGTGGTTACCATCTGTAGTTGTGAGACTAGAGCAGATCTTCTGTTGCTCGATATGATCGATTTTGAGGTTATCCTGGGCATGGATTGGTTATCTCCATATCACGCCGTTCTAGATTGCCATGCCAAGACTGTTTCTCTAGTGATGCCAGGGTTGCCAAGATTGGAGTGGAAAGGTTCCACAGTTGATACGCCTAGCAGGGTCATTTCTTTCATGAAGGCTCAGCGCATGGTGGATAAGGGGTGTTTGGCTTATTTAGCTTACGTGCGAGACACCACCGCAGAGTCTCCGACGATTGATTCAGTGCCAGTAGTTCGAGAGTTCGTTGATGTTTTTCCTTCTGATCTTCCTGGCATGCCTCCAGATCGTGATATTGATTTTTGTATTAATTTGGCTCCGGGCACTCAGCCTATATCTATCCCGCTGTACCGTATGGCTCCTAAGGAGCTAAAGGAGCAATTGGAGGAGTTGTTAGAAAAGGGGTTTGTTAGGCCCAGTGTATCACCTTGGGGTGCACCAGTTCTATTCGTAAAGAAGAAAGATGGGACTATGCGGATGTGCATTGATTACCGCCAGTTGCAAAAAGTCACCATCAAGAACAAGTATCCATTGCCCCGTCTTGATGATTTGTTTGACTAACTGCAAGGTGCTGGGGTGTTCTCTAAGATTGACCTGAGGTCAGGGTATCATTATCTAAAGATTCGTGGTTCAGATGTTCCGAAGACCGCATTCAGGACTAGATATGGCCACTATGAGTTGCTGGTGATGTCATTTGGCTTAACTAATGCTCCAGCGACATTTATGGACTTGATAAACAGGGTATTTAGGCCCTATATTGATTCCTTTGTTATCGTCTTCATTGACGACATCTTGATATACTCGCGTAGCTTGGGGGAGCATGAGCAACATTTGAGAGTAGTGCTTCAGACCTTGCGAGAGCAGAAGCTTTATGCTAAGTTCTCCAAGTGTGAGTTTTGGCTAGAGTCAGTAGCATTCTTGGGGCATGTAGTGTCAGGAGAGGGTATCAAGGTGGATCCCAAGAAGATTGAGGCAGTTTAGAGTTGTCCACGTCCTACTTCAGTGACCGAGATCAGGAATTTCTTGGGGTTAGTAGGTTATTACCGGCGATTTATGCAGGGCTTTTCATCTATTGCATCACCTTTGATCAGATTGACCCAAAATGGTGCTCCATTGTGTTGGTCCGATGATTGTAAGGAGAGCTTCCAGAAGCTTAAGACGGCTTTGACCACGACACCAGTTCTTGTATTGCCTTCTGGTTCAGGGGTGTATATAGTGTATTGTGACGTTTCTCGCGTTGGCTTGGGATGCGTATTGATGCAGGAGGGGTGAGTTATTGCATATGCTTCGTGTTAACTAAAAGTTCATGAGAAAAATTACCCTATGCAAG
This sequence comes from Nicotiana glauca, assembly GCA_026770625.1. Taxonomy (NCBI): domain Eukaryota; kingdom Viridiplantae; phylum Streptophyta; class Magnoliopsida; order Solanales; family Solanaceae; genus Nicotiana; species Nicotiana glauca. Next base: position 9,132 of record MU749887.1, on the reverse strand, counting down.
ATCTAGAGTTGGCGGCGATTGTTCATGCTCTTAAGATATGGAGGAATTATTTATATGGAGTGCCATGTGAGGTTTATACAGACCATCGCAGCTTGCAGCATTTGTTCAAGCAGAGGGATCTTAATTTGAGGCAGCGCAGGTGGCTTGAGCTACTAAAGGATTATGACATTACCATTCTTTATCATCCAGGCAAGGCAAATGTGGCCGCAGATGCCTTGAGTAGGAAGGCGGAGAGTATGGGTAGCTTGGCATTCATTCCTACTGAGATGAGACCATTAGCTTTGGACATTCGGTCTTTAGCTAACATACTTGTGAGATTGGATATTTCAGAGCCCAGCCGGGTTCTAGCATGTGTGATTGCTCAGTCTTTGTTATTGGAGCAAATTAAGGCCTGACAGTTTAATGATCCACATCTGGTGGTTCTAAGAGAGACGGTACTTCAGGGAGGTGCCAAGGAGATTTCTATTAGCGAGGATGGGGTGTTACGGCTTTAGGGCTGTGTATGTGTCCCTAATGTTGATGGCTTGTGAGAGAGGATTCTAGAGGAGGCCCACAGTTCGAGGTACTCCATTCATCCGGGTGCCACGAAGATGTACCGTGACTTGAGATAGAACTACTGGTGGCGGAGGATGAAGGACATAGTGGAGTATGTTGCTAGATGTTTAAACTGCCAGCAGGTCAAATATGAGCACCAGAGGCTAGGTGGCCTACTTCAGCAGATGTCCATTCCGGAATGGAAGTGGGAGCGCATGACCATAGATTTCGTGGTTGGGTTGCCGCGGACTCAGCGGAAGGATGATTCAGTGTGGGTTGTTGTGGATAGATTGACCAAGTCGGCCCACTTCATTCCGGTGGCGACTACTTATACAACAGAGAGATATGCTCAGATTTACATTCAGGAGATTGTCAGGTTACACAGTGTGCCGGTTTCCATCATATCGGACAGAGGCCCTCAGTTCACTTCCCATTTCTGGGGAGCTATTCAGAGTGAGTTGGGGACCTGCGTGGAGCTCAGCACGACATTCCATCCTCAAACCGATAAGCAGTCGGAGCGGATAGTTCAGGTTTTAGAGGATATGCTTAGAGCATGTGTGATCGACTTTGGAGGGCAGTGGGATCAGTTCTTGCCCTTGACGGAGTTTGCATACAATAACAGCTACCGGTCCAGCATAGAGATGGCCCCGTATGAGGCATTATATGGTCGTCGTTGTCGTTCTCCTATCGGGTGGTTTGAGCTTGGTGAGGCTAAGTTGCTTGGTACAGATTTTGTTCAGGATGCCTTGGATAAGGTGAAGTTGATTCAGGAGAGGCTCCGCACAGCTCAGTCCAGGCAGAAGAGTTACGCGGATCAGAAGGCACGTGACGTATCATTCACGATTGGCGAGAAGGTTCTCTTGAAAGTCTCGCCAATGAAGGGCATTATGAGGTTTGGGAAGAAGGGCAAGCTGAGCCCAAGGTTTATTGGCCCCTTTGAGGTGTTGAGGCGAGTTGGAGAGGTTGCCTATGAGCTTGCTTTACCTCCCAGTTTATCAGGAGTTCATCTAGTTTTCCATGTATCGATGCTTCAGAAGTATCATACCGACTATTCACATGTGTTGGATTTCAGCACCATTCATTTAGATAAGAGCTTGGGCTACGAGGAAGAGCAAGTTGCCATTGTTGATAGGCAGGATCGCCAGTTGAGGTCCAAGAGGATTTCTGCGGTAAGGGTCCAGTAGAGGGGCCAACCAGTCGAGGAGGCAACCTGGGAGTCCGAGGAGGACACGCGAAGCCGATATCCCCACTTATTCAGCAGTCCAGGTACTTTTCTATGTTCGTTCGAGGACGAACGTTTGTTTAAGAGGTGAACAATGTCACGACCCGACTGGTCGTTTTGCATTTTCGAACCTCGTTCCCTTAAATAATACTTTTCGCACTTGCTTTAGCTAATTTATGACTTGCGGGGACGGGTAGTTCGGAAGTTAGAAGAGTTTTGAGCAAGAATAAGCTTAGTTGCTTCTTTAAGTTTCTTTAAAAAGGCCAAGTTTGACTTCGGTCAACATTTCGGGGAAACAGACCCGGAATCATAATTTGACAATTTCTAAGGATCCGTGGGAAAATATGGGAGCTGGACATATGCCCGGAATCGAATTCCGAGGTCCCTAGCCCGCGTAATGAATTTTTATGTGAAATAGTTAAGTTTAAGTTTTAAAGATTTAAATAAACTAAGAAATTATTATTTTCCTAGGTTTCGAGTTCGGATTTTGATTCTGAAACTTGGTACAAGTCTAAAATATCAGTTACGACATACCCGTAAAATTTGGTGTCAATCCGAGTGGTTTAAGGGCATTTTGACCGTTAGGAGGAAATTTAGAACTTGAAGGTTCAATGATTTGAATCATTTGGTGTTGGGGTTGATTCCTTGATTTAGCGTTGTTTTAAGCGTTTCGAGGGTTCGAGTAGGTTCACCTCATGATTTCAGACTTGTCGGTATGTTCGTGTAGAATTTGGCCTTTACATAGTTTCTAAAGCTTTACGTCTGAAATTATGATGTAACATTAGAAAATTCAAGTTAGAAACTGAGATTTTGAAATTAGCGATTAAGGCTTGAAAAATTTAATTTTACATTTGTTGTTTGCATTACTTGTATTAATGGAGCGTCCAATTGTTTTTCTTTGTATTATTTTATCTTCAATTTTTTAGTTTTATTTCTAAAATTTCACTACTAGAAATTCGCCTAAAAGCGACCGCAAAAAGCGACTAGAGTTTGTCGCTTTTAGGCTAAAAAGCGACCAAAAAGCGACCAAACGGAACTGGTAGCTATATTGACGGTCTCTTTTATTTAGGGACCAAAGTTGGTCGCTAATTAGCGACCAACTTTGGTCTCTAAGCTAAATGGATCAAATATTCCGGATATTGACTATAGAGACCAACTTTGGTCGCCTTATTAGTTTAATAATATAAATTTGGCGACCAAAGTTGGTCTCTAAATATAAAATACTTTTTTTAATTATTTATTATTAATCATTAAAAAGCGACCAACTTTGGTCTCTAATCCAAATATTATATTTTAAAATCTGGAAACTAGAGACCGAGGTTGGTCGCTTTTTTATTCAATTATTTATTTATTTTATTAAACTAGCGACCATCTTTGGTCCCTAAATACATGAATTTAATTTATTTTTTAAACTTTAGCGGCCAACTTTGGTCGCTATATCACCAGAAATTTTATTTTTTAATGAAATAGCGACCAAGTTTGGCCGATTTTTGTAGAAATCTGGGTAAATAGCGACCAACGTTGGTCGCTATTCTCCAGAAATTTATTTTTTTTAACTTGAAAAGCAACCAAATAGAGACCAAAGTTGGTCGCTTTTCTGTGTATCAGTTTGGCAGAAACTGCCTGTTTTGGTAGCTACACCACCTGCCAGTCATAACAAGCAACAACAACAACAATTCAAACAACAATTCCAATAAGATAACATTAACCTAACAAAACTAAGTTAACGTTTATTACAAGCTCATTCGAAAACTAGTTCTATTG
>MU749886.1:49100-60366 GCA_026770625.1 Nicotiana glauca | reverse complement strand
AGGGCCCCGGGACCTCAACCAAAACCACCAACCTACTCCAAAACATCACACGAACTTGTTCCAATCATAAAAACATGTCCTTAAACACAAAAATCACCAAATTACCACGGAATCAAGCCTAATTTTCCTTAAAACTTCCGAAACTAACATTCAATCAAAAACCCAATCAAACGACGTCCGAATGACCTCAAAATTTGCAGACATATCCAAAATCACCTAACGAAGCTACTGCAACTCTCGGAATTCCATTCCGACCCTCGGATCAAAATATCACCTACCAATTGGAATTCGCCAAAATTCCAACTTCGCCAATATAGGCTAACTTCTTCACCGGACCTCAAAAATTACTTCCGATCGCGCTCCTAAGCCTTAAATCATCTTCCGGAGCTAACCGAACCATCGGAATTCAATTCCGAGCCCTCTAACTCATAAGTCAACATCCGGTTGACTTTTCCAATTTAAGTCTTCTTAAAAGAGACTAAGTGTCTCATTTCCAACCAAACTCTATCCGAATTACTTCAAATTCACCAAACACATGTAATGAAACATATATAAGCCTAAAACGGGGAAAACCGGGCGGAGATACCTGAGACGATGGGTCGAGTCGTCACAGGATCCTTCAAAAATCAGGTGATCCAGGATGAGGTACAAAAACTTTTAAAAATTGGGTCAATATGAGAGGTAAAATATCCTTACTGGCTAGCTAATAATGTAGTAGTACCAAAAAGAATGGGAAATGGCAAGTTTGTATAGATTATACTGGCTTAAATAAAGCTTGTCCTAAAGATCCATTCCCTTTACCACACATAGATCAACTAATTGATTCTACTACAAGACATGAGTTGTTGAGTTTTTTAGATGCCTATTCAGGATATAATCAGATAATGATGAACCTTAGATGATAAAAAACTTCATTTATCACAGACAGGGGGACTTACTGTTATAAAGTCATGTCTTTCGGGCTAAAAAATGCTGGAGCCACGTACCAAAGATTGGTAACCAAAATGTTTCAAGAACATATGGGAAATACTATGGAAGTCTATATCGATGATATGTTTGTCAAGTCAGCACGAGCAAAAGATCATAACCAACATTTGTCAGACACTTTTTAGATTCTACGCAAGTTCAATATGAGGTTAAATCCCCAAAAATGTGCCTTTGGCATGGCTTCAAGTAAAAATTTTTAGGTTTTCTTGTTTCTAAACGAGGTATTGAATTAAACCCTGCACAGATCAAAGCCATTGAGGAGATACCAGACATACTCACGAGCAACAAAGAGGTGCAGATGCTGACAGGAAGGATAGCAGATTTGGAAAGATTTATTTCCAAATCCTCGGAGAAAAGTTTCAAGTTCTTTTCAGTATTGAAAAAGCAAAACCAATTTGAATGGACCAATGAATATCAACGAGCTCTAAAAAATCTAAAAATATACTTGTCATATCCACCCCTATTGGCTAACCCGAAGGATGGAGGAAGGCTACTTCTCTATCTCGTTGTACCATAAATGACGGTAAGTGCAGTATTGGTATGAGAATACAAAGGTAAACAATCTCCAATTTTTTATGTTAGCAAAACTTTGTTGGATGCTGAAACTCGATATCCGCACTTAGAAAAACTTGTAGCATTGAGTATGGCATCTAGAAAGTTGAGGCCTTATTTTCAATGTCATCCTATCTCTGTAGTGACCGCTTACCCCATAAGGAATATATTGCATAAGCAAGAACTGTCATGAAGGTTAGCTAAATGGGCTATAGAACTCAGTGAATACGATATGGTGTACCAACCTAGAACTGTGATAAAATCACAAGTTTTAGCAGATTTTATAGCAGATTTCAGTTTAGGGATAGTTCCTAAAGTGGAAAAGGAACTACAGGTATTCATCAGACCTAATCCAGGTACTTGGACCCTATTTACTGATGGCTCGAATGTTAAAGGAGCGGGTTTAGGCATTGTTCTAATTCCACCTTCGAGGGAAGATATAAGACAAGCAATAAAGTGCCATCCTATTACTAACAATGAAGCAGAATACGAGGCTGTAATTGCAGGTCTGGATTGTCATAAGAACTCAGAATAGAATAGATTATAATCAAAAGTGATTTGCAGCTGGTGGTTAACCAGATGCAGGTGACTTACATAGCTGAGAGGTACGAACGCAGCAATATTTGAAAAAGGCACGAGAATTAATCAGACAATTTCAGTCGTGGAAAATCGTGCAAATACCCAGGGAAGAAAATGCAAAAGCAGACGCGTCGGCTAATCTCGCATCTGTTACAGAAGTAACGAATACGAAAAATGCTACCGTAATACATTTGTTTCATTCGGCACGCGACCAAGATAAAAATAAGGTAAATTTTAATAATTTAATTTGGAATTGGAGAAATGAATTTATTAATTTTCTGCAGTTCGGAATTCTACCTGAAGATAAGAAAAAGGCTCAGTCACTTCGACAAAAAGTTGCGCGTTACTGTTTGGTTCGTGGAAACCTGTATCGAAAGATGTTCGGAGGGCCTTTAGTAAGATGTATCGGACATTCTCAAATAGAATATGTAATGAGATAATTACTGAGGGGCACTGTGGAATCACGCAAGAGAAATATCCTTAGTAAAAACTCTAATAAGAGCAGGATATTTTTGGCCAAAAATGGAAGAAGATACGGAAAGTTTTGTGGCCAAATATGACAAATGCCAACGATGCATCGCCCAGCGGAGCTATTACATCCAGTTATTTCACCATGGCCTTTTATGAAGTGGGGGATGGATATCATGGGCCCATTATCACAATCTAAAAGAAAGGTACGATTTTTATTAGTATTAACGGATTATTTTACCAAGTGGATAAAAGCAGGTGCCTTCAAACAAGTGCGGGAGAAAGAAGTCATGGAATTTATTTGGAGAAAAATTATACGCCAGTTCAAAGTTCCAAAAGAAATCGTATGTGATGATGGCCGGCAATTCATAGGCACGAAAATCACAGAATTTTTATAAAGTTGGCAGATTAAAAGGATAACTTCAACACCTTACCACCCTGCGGCCAATGGACAAGCCGAATCGACAAACAAAGTTATTATTAATAACTTGAAGAAAAGATTAGAAGAGTCAAAAGGTAAGTGGCATGAATTGTTACCAGGAGTCTTATGGGCTTGTCGAATGACAGCAAAAACAGGTACGGGAGAGACTCCATTCTTACTTGTTATGGTGCTGAAGCCTCAATTCCAATTGAAATAGATGAACCAAGTACAAGATATACACAAGCAACTTAGGAATCAAACGAGGAAGCAATGTGAATAAATCTAGATTTGCTTGAAGAAAGGAGAGAAGTGGCTCTAATAAGAATGGCAGCTCATAAACAAATTATTGAGCGATACTACAACCGGAAAGCTCATCTTAGATACTTCGAGATTGGGAAATTCATCCTCAAAAGGGGTTTTCAATCAACAAAAGCAGCCAATGTAGGGAAGTTGAGTCCAAATTGGGAAGGACCCTACAGAATTCGAAGCATTGCTAGAAAGGGAGTATATGAGTTAAAAACAATGGAAGGCAAAGTACTTCCTCAAGTTGGAATGTTGTTCATTTAAAGAAATATTACTTCTAGGCAAAGGAAGTACCCACGGTCAGGTATCACTCACATGTGATTTAATTTTGTTCTTTTTAATTATACTAATCATTTTAGATGATAGGAAAAATGCTAGCCCTTACCAAATGATGATATTAGACCTGAAAGACATGAGGAATACTGAATTATTCCCAGTCTAGGTTACAACCCTTCTGATGGAGAAAAGGAGTTAAGTAGTCATCATCTAAATGTATACTTCCAAGTCTCGTGTGTATTTTCCTTCTCGGGGAATGGACCAAAGGAAGAAACAATCCAGTGCTCGAGATTTCATACTTCAAAGCTATAACACTGGCGGGAAGGGACTATATGTATACGAAGAGGCAAAGAAGACAAAAAGTCAAATTCAAACCTGAATCAGCCTAAGAGCCAAAAAAAATAATGCCTTCAAAAATCTCTGACGAAACTCGAAAAAAAGGACACAAGATGAATAAAGGATATACTCCAAAGTTATTATGAGTTTTTAGGTTAAGGTTAATAATTAGTCACGGAATAATAGACCCGGAATTTTGATACCTATTACAAATAAAACAGTTGTGAAAGAGTTGTAAATGTTGTATTACATAAATGAATAATGATGTACAAAATTTGAAAGTTCAAAGCATAAAACTTCCTCAAATTATTTCTTTTTCTGCTTCTTTGATATATTTATACCAATATGAAGATGAGGCGTCATCTTCATCAATGTCGCTTATAAAAGGGCTCTCTTTTATTAAAATTTCGTGTCTATTAGAATCACGAACTGTTAAAGCTTTTTAATGCAAAATTGAATGTTAAAGAGTGGAGCAAAAACTCAGACATCAAAATAGGCTGAAAGGATAGCCGAAATTAATATAATAAACTTTGCAAAAAACAAGGCACTTTTTTGTCATCAAACCCCAGAACAAGATAGGGGTAAACTAACAACTATCCAAAAAGAAAAGAAAAACTGCTCTCCAAAAAGTTCTAAACAAAACCATCAAGTAACAGAAAATACTAAGAGGCATCATCCACTAGAACAACAGTAATGGGAGCATCATTGACGGAAGTAGAGGGGTCATCTTGAGAAGAAGAGGCTTGAATATTAGATTCACCAGGAGCAAGTCCATCATCCTCGGGAATTCCATCTTCAGGTGAAGGAAAGCTTTGACTCTACTGAGTTTTTTTCGATCCGACTTTAGCTTTAGCAGTCTCAGCGTTAAAGTCAAAACCTTCCTGGCTGGCTTCTATTAGAGTCTCGGGGCGAGTATTCAAAAAAGCTCTACTTACTTCAAGTAACAGCTTATCCTCGAAAGCCTTATAGTCTTTCTCCCACTGATCAATCTTGGTTATTAACTCATCCTTCAATATTTTGGAAGCGTCAAAAGCTGCCTTCAAAGGAGTAAGGGAACTTTCCAAGAACTTAACCTTATCAGTATAGGCATGGAGATATTCTTGAGTTTGGGTAAGTGTTTGAGCCAACCCTCCTGCATAAACCTCTTTTTGATTAAGGAGTTCCCTCGAACTCCTTATTTCCTCGGTTGCCTTCGAAAGCTACTCAGCAAATGAAGACTCAAGGATATCCTTATCCTTACCAACTTGGCTTGAAGAAGCCTTTTCAATTGCTAACTCAGCAGCGATCACTTGTATTTGTTACTCTAAGGCATCCTTCTCCTCTGCCAACACATCCTTTTCCAGTTGAAGACCTTCAAATTGCTCTTTCCAATTATCACCCTTGGTGCGGTAATCAATAATTTATTGGTCAGCATGGACAATCCTTTTTATTAGCTCAGTACCTATCAAATTGATCTATAAAAATTAAAAAAAGGTTATGGATAACACGAAAAGAGAAGAAAGAGAGAGTAAAATCAAACTCGAACCTTCAGAGATGAATGAACAATATCATTTATCCAAGTCAATGAACTATGACTCTCCAACTTTGCCTTATCCATAGGGCCTAGTAAAGGCTCCAACCATACGTCAGCTTGAACCGACTTCTTCAATAAGTTCCCGCCTTCAGGAACCTCGACAATAATTTTTTTCATCGCCTTCTTGATATTGGAGGGATCAACCTCTATGTAAGAAGTAGTAGCAGTTGAAATGGCAAATGAGGTGAAAGAAAATACGGGAGGAGCATCATCAGCAACTTCAGGTAAGGAAACTCGAGGATAATCGGGGTCTAACGTTGGAAAAGAGGTAAGGGGAAACTCCTCAGAAATGGGGTCAAAGGCTCCAACACTTCTGAAGCCATGGGAAAATAATTGTTCAAAATAAGCAGGAGGGGGATCATTCACTTCTTTATCAGATGTCGCTAACGGGGCACTTTCTGGCTCATCCAAAGGTCTAGAGGGAGTTGAGCGTAATGAAGGGGTAGTTTCATCATCAGAAATAACGTGTCTCCTCATTCAGGGCCTACGAACCAAAGAACCCTCCTCCGGTTCTTCTTCACCCTTAGAGCCAGGGGCTCCATCAACCTTTCTTTTTGAAGAAGAGCTCAGAATTCTTTCTTTTACAAGACTCACAGTAAGTCTTGTGGATGAAACAGAGGTAGGACTGACACCACGAATAGGAAATCCTAGTAAAGGAAAAAAGGCATGGTAAGTAACTCTTAAATTAGCAAAAGAGTGAAAGAAAAAGACTGAGTAGGAAAAGTACCGTATTTCTTAACTTTTTGCCGAATCACTGTGAAGATATTTCCAAGATCTTCTCACCATAGGGGCAACAAAAGTAACTTCTCTACCCAAGTATGGAAGTTAGGAATCTCCTCGAAAACTTCCATGGTTGCTGAAAAAGTAGGCACAAGAATACATGAGTATCTTTTTTTTAGAAAGGAAAAAGACAAGGTAGAAATACTTACGTGCAAAATTCCATTTTTCTGGAAAAGGCATGTTTTCTTCACCCACCAAAGCACTAGTGGGAGCAGCAACGAAGCGGGTATACCAGCTACGATCTCTATCATCTTCAGGGCTAACTAGTACTCTCTTACTTTTGGCCACAATGGAAAAAACTTCTTCACGAAATAGTTTAGGGGAGTAAAGATAAAGTAGATGACCGAAAGTAAAAGACATAGAAGCCAAGTTTGACAAATAATGGAGACATGTAACAATCCTCCAAACAATAGGACCAATCTGTCCTAAACACACATTGAAGTAATGACATAATTTAATGATCACTGGATCAATAGGTGGTTTAAAGCCTAAGGTAAAAGGATATGTGTATACAAAAGAATAACTAGTATGATATGAAGTTATTCTCAGGTTGGCACCAGGGACTAAAATTGGGAAGTTAGATTTCCAATAACATTCCCTTCGAATGAGGGCAAGAAGACCAGTAGTAATCAAAGTTGGCTAACGGTCAACACGATCAAGGGAAGCCATGGAAGAAACTTGGATCCTCATAGATTTACTATCAGTCACAAAGGATAGCTTTTGAGGAAAAATTTCATCGAAAGTGGTTTCACGTAAAGCTTCAGTTGAATCTTTATCTCTAGAAGAAGATCTTGGGGTTATAGGAGCCTTAGGTCTAGAAGAAGACGTATTTATAGCACTGCTTTGAGAGGGAGAACCACATTTAAAAATAGAACCGAGGCTACGCAACGTACCACCTCTTCTACTTCTAGTATGTGCATTAGAAGAAACAAACTCGTCGACAATTATAACTTTGTGAGGATCAGGGGAAGACATGATTATCTAAAGAAGAACAAGGAAAAAAATGCAGAAAGGTGTAAAACAAGAAGATGAAGGAGGAAAGACTTTAGAAAATCAAAGAAGGGAGGAGTATTTATAAGAAGACACGACTATTAAGGTCATTATGAAGCGTCATAATGGAACTGTCACTTCGTGACTGATACGGCTGTAGAAAAGCACTAAAAAAAGCTGAAAAACTAAAGAAACAATTAGCAAAAGCCACATGGCATGATCATTAAATGGAAGTGATATGTGTCGCATCAGTTCAGAGGGAGGTATGATTACATTTGAAAAAACAGCACCAGGGAATTCCCGTCATAAAAAACTTTCCACTTGCACGAATATTCAGTAGAGAATATTCAAGAAAGTGGGGAAACGATCTGTATTGGTGGTGAAAAAGTGCTACACGTGAAATATTAAAATACTGACATGGCATGGCACATGGGACAATGATACAACATCATGTAGCTGTCTTAGTTAATAGGGAAGAAAAGGCACGGGAAGAAATACCCGCGAGATGGAATCGGGTCTAACAGTTGACAAGGAATAAATAAGGACAAAATGAATAAAGGATAAAAAGAAGGAAAGATACATGAAACCGGAAGTAAGAAAGGAAAAGAATCGGAACGGATATGAGCCATTTATAGCAATGAATACACCAGTTATAGATATTCGAAATAATGGGCAATTAATATCATTAATGCCCATAATCAACCTAAATTATGTAGGAAAAATCGTTACTATTGTATATTCCTATATAAGGACACATAATTCTATTTGTATAGACAGATCGGAGACAATATTAAAATATACTCTTTACTTTTCTGTTTTCTCGAAATTCTCTACCTTGAATTTTCCATTTGTCTATCAATTATTTTCATAGTTATTCTTTATTTTCCTTTGATATCGTTGAGAAAATAAAGTAAAACTTGATTATCAGTAACCCGTTTTCTTCTAAAATTAGATTTGATGAAAAGACATATTTTTGGTTAAACAGTAGTCAATGGGAGTACTATTGCGAAGAAATTTAAGTCGAGAATGTTATTATCCAATATAATAAGATCTTCATTTCATATAACCATTGTAACATAGTAGTAGTAGTAGTAAAGTAAATACTGGAAATATGAAATTTCAAGTGGAGTTTGACGAAGATAGTGTATATATAAATTTTACCCTTACGTTGTGAAGGTAGAGAGGTATTTTCGATAGACCCTCGGCTCGAAGAACGCGTAATCATAGTAGTGTTAAATAGAAATACGGGTAGTGAAGATGCCATGAAAAAGTAAGAAGTAATAAAGCAAGGTAAAAAGAAATAATAGGTAGTAATAAAAATCTAAGAATAAGAAGATACAGGAATACGACCAATACTACTGATATTGAAAAAGATATATTCGACTACTTATTACCTTTTATCTTAATTCTCGACCTCCCACCTCGTATCAAAACAATAGCCACATTAAAATCTTATTTTGTGATCTCACCTATGTTTTCCTTACTAGCTAGGGAGATGTTATCAATCGCGAACGTAAAAAAATTATCTCTTTTTTTCCCCCTTCTTTTTCCGGGTAAGATTTGAAGTTTGCATGCCTATACAATTCTTAGGAATTAATAAATTCATCATACACTACTTGCTATTACTTATATCACTATGTCACGTCCTTAAAAATATTTTGCAAAAGCTTTTTAAATTTATATTTTATATATAATATAAAGAGAGAAATTCAAAAATAGCCAGATTTACAAGTGGTCATTCAAAAATAGCCACAGTTTCAAAAGTAATCGAATTTAGCCACTTTTCATGTAAAGATAAATATGAACGAAAACACTATTCAAAATCTAGAAAATACTCCAGCATAATATACTGGACTTCTAGCATAATATATTTAAGTTCCAGTATAATATACCGGTCCAGCATAATATGCTGGAAGTTCATACACAGGTACTCCAATCTCCAGTATATTATGCTGGAACTTTCCGCATACTGGAGTTCTAGCATAATATCTTGGAAGTTCATATACAAATGTAACGATCTCCAGTATATTATGCTGGAACTTTCCGTATTGCAGCAAAATAATGACTATTAATCATTGACTTTGCAAATACTGGCTATTTTTCAATGATCGATCCAAAAACTGGTTAGCCCGTGCTATTTTAACTTATATAAAGGTGCTAAACGAATATTTGGATGTGACAATTAAGAAGCTACAAAAAGTTGGAAAACGAAATAAGTGCGATTTGGTCAAAGCAAATACTTAGAAAAGGACAGTGGAAGAATGTTATGAATTGTAATGACCACCGTCCAAATTCCAAAAAGTGTGACGCTAATGTGGAAACTGTGATATATTGTAGCGTTTAATAGTCTGGATTTTTATATTTAATTACATGTTCAAATTAAACGGCTAACACGATTTAAATAAATTATGAGTATGAATAAGAAAAAGAATGAGGGAAAATCAACCACACCCAACTAACCTCCACTGATAAAATTTTTAACTCTTATTAAATGCTTATATGTAGACTTTTGAGGCATATTCAAATTCTAGAATTTTTTTATTTATGGTAATTAACTTAAAGACCAACAAAAAGATGTGGAGTATTCATATTGCTATATAAGCTATCTGACCTAACTTGGAATTTAAGCATATCGTAGATTTATACAATATGCATTGACTGGTGGCAGCCTAAACTTCATGCTGTTTGCTTAATATACTAGTTACGTCAAAATTGTAAAGTAGGAATTATATGCGAACTGCTATGAGGTAATTAATTATCAATAAATTATTATACACGAATATTTATTCCTTAAATAGTTTAATCTATATGTTATTACTACTGTAATTCTTATTCCAAATTGTAGCTCGTATAATATAAAATTATATAACTTACCGCATAACTTAATGTTGGTCTTATTAAAAGAATTAACTTGAACAGTTGTTTACTTAATCTTAATCGTTTAAACAATTAAATAGCCGGAAGATGCAATATATATATATATATATATATAATATAACCTTGTGTAATCAATGTATAACCTACTTATATTGATTAAGAAAAGTAAAGAGTATCCGATCAATTATTTATATAAGATTAATACCGCCTACTAACAATACCTTAGTTATGTAATTTTTTATGATACCGGTCATGTGTTATCTTAGGGAGAAATTCAAAAATAGCCAGATTTACACCTGGTCGTTCAAAAATAGCTCAATTTTAAAAATAATCAAAATTTAGTCATTTTTTATGCAAAGATAAATCTGAGCGAAAACACTGTTCAAAACTCGAAAAATACGTCAGTATATTATGCTGGAGTTCCATGGTAAGTATGCTGGAACTCCGACATAATATGATGGAGTTCCAGCATAAGTACACTAGAACTCCAGCATAATATACTGGAGTTTCAGCAAGTATACCGGTTCTGCGTAATATGTGAGCGTTACTGTGTTAAAACACAAAATCAGAAAAACTGGTAGAAGAATTAAAGAAATCTGGAAAATAGTAGAGAATTAGAAATATTCCGAGTCCACAAGTTTCTTGCGTGTCCTTAAGGAATTTTAACCCCCTCACAAGTTGCCAAGGTAATGGATTAAATCCTCCCAGGATAAAATGGAATAAACCTTCCTGCAACAGTGGCAATACAAACTGCAGGATACCAACGAACTCAAAGAATGGAGCAAAATCACACTTACGAATTTGAGAGAGAGAGACTGCGAATTAAGATGCAGTATATTCCAAAAAGAAAGAAGTTCTGAAGTGTTTTTCTTATATAGAAAATGGAGCCTTGCCTCAGAATTTATAGGCAATTATCAGAAGAGGTGTCTGGAAAAGGTACCTTTTCAGAAGAATACGCTGCCTGCCGCGGTTCTACCGCAGTTACGGTAGAACCGCGGTCAGAGAGGCTCTCTGAATCTGCCTGCCGCGGTTACGGCAGAACCGCGGCCAGAGAGTCCCTCTGAATCTTCAGCAGGGTTCTGGCGTATTTTCAGCAGTGATTTGGAATTTAATTAATTATTAAA
>MU749886.1:14857-45837 GCA_026770625.1 Nicotiana glauca | reverse complement strand
AGGTAGACACAAGATTCTTGCGAATTTCTGGAACATGGAGGACTTGGTTTAGAGTCACTATTTTTCCTGACGTCATCTTCAACACAATCTTGCCAACTCCTTCAATTTTGGCCGTAGATGAATTTCCCATGAAGATTGTCTTGTCAGGTCCTGCGGGGGCATAAGAAGAAAATAACTCCTTGTTAGCACAAACATGGCGGGTGGCTCCAGAATCTATCCACCATTCTTTAGGATTTCCTACCAAGTTACATTCAGATAACATGGCACACAAGTCCTCCATTTCGTCAGCATTTTCAACCATGTTAGCTTGATTCTTTTTCTTCTTATCATTCTTTGGCGCACGACAATCTACGACCTTATGTCCAGATTTTCCAAAGTTGTGGCAATTACCCTTGAACTTCTTCTTGCTTGGGTAATTTTTTGGTCCAGAAACCTTCTTTCTTTTCTTGTTTTGTGGCGCCTCCTCAACAATGTTAGCCCCCACAATTGTTGAGTTTCCACGTGACTTCTTTTCAGCATTTTTGTTGTCTTCTTCTATCCTCAAACGAACAATCAAGTCTTCTAGTGTCATTTTCTTCCGCTTGTATTTAAGATAGTTCTTAAAATACTTCCACAATGGAGGTAACTTCTCAATGAAAGCTGCGACTTGAAAGGCCTCATTTATGACCATACCTTCAATAACAAATTCATAATTAATAATAAGATAAATTTTATTAATAAAATTATTGATTTGGGTCATACCTTCACCAAGGAGGTCATGTACAATGACTTGTAATTCTTGGACTTGAGTTATGACCGACCTAAGGTCAAATCATTTTGATATCCAAAAATCTTGCAGCCACGAACTTCATAAGTCCGGCATCCTCAGTCTTGTACTTCTTCTCAAGCGCATTCCATAATATTTTTGAAGTTTTCATGACACTATAGACATTGTACAAGCCATCTTCCAAACAACTCAAGATGTAATTTTTGCACAGGAAATCAGAATGTTTCCATGCTTTAGTTACAACAAATCGTTCATCATCCGGAGTATTTTCAGCCATGACCGGAGGATCCTCCTTGATGAAACGTTGCAAACTCAACGTAGTAAGATAGAAGAGCATTTTTATTTGCCAACGTTTGAAGTCAATACCGAAAAACTTTCCGGATTTTTCTGCTGGCGCCATAGCATTAACAGGAGTAGAACGGCTTGACGAGGCAGCAACACTCGTAACAGTAGCACCCGTCCCCGTAATATTTCCATTAGTTTGGTTTTCATTCGTCATGTTTCTGTAGAGTTGGAAACAAAACAAAACTTTGTTAAATCAGTGAAGTTTTGATATCTTCAAACTGAATACAAAACCAAACAGACAACACGTAATAATGGTGAAGTTTTTATATACTTCAAACCCGTACGTTTATTATTCCAGCAAAGTTTTTATATACTTTAAATCGGACAGAAAAATTATTGGAGTAGAAAGCACCAAGGTTTTAGTTTCCAACGCAATATAGAAAACAGTTTAGTATATAATTCAACACAGAAACGTTATTATTATAAAATTCCTTAAGCTTGTGAGCGTTACTGTGTTAAAACACAAAATCAGAAAAAACTGTTAAGAGAATTAAAGAAATCTGGAAAATAGTAGAGAATCAGAAATATTCCGAGTCCACAAGTTTCTTGTGTGTCCTTAAGGAATTTTAACCCCCTCACAAGTTGCCAAGATAATGGATTAAATCCTCCCAGGATAAAACGGAATAAACCTTCTTGCAACAGTGGCAATACAAACTGCAGGATACCAATGAACTCAAAGAACGGAGAAAATCACACTTACGAATTTGAGAGAGAGACTGCGAATTAGGATGCAGTATATTCAAAAAGAAAGAAGTTCTAGAGTGTTTTTCGTATATAGAAAATGGAGCCTTGCCTCAGAATTTATAGGCAATTATCAGAAGAGGTGTCTGGAAAAGGTGCCTTTTCAGAAGAATACACTGCCTGCCGCGGTTCTACCGCGGTTACGGTAGAACCGCGGTCAGAGAGGCTCTTTGAATCTGCCTGCCGCGGTTCTACCGCGGTTATGGCAGAACCGCGGCCAGAGAGTCCCTCTGAATCTTCAGCAGGGTTCTGGCGTATTTTCAGCAGTGATTTGACATTTAATTAATTATTAAATAATTAAATAAATTTTATCCAAAAATAATCTTATCGATCGTTTGACAAATCCAAATCCAAATCCAAAGCCGAGCGAGCGACGACGACGGCGCGATGGTTCATTCTCTTCAACTCCTTTTAAGAGCTTTAAGAAGTGATTCTATAAGCACACAAATATGATTGTCCCTCACCAATGAGGGACAAAGTGCAAGACAAAAGTTCACTTCTTCAAGTTTTCATTTTTCCCTCCATTTTATTTCCCTCCATTTTCAATTCACACTTCTTCTACTTTAAAGCTCAATGGCTTAAAGTCCAACATAATATACTGGAGTTTGGAGCACCGGTGCTCCAGTATACAGTATATTATATTGGAGCCAGCAAAGTATACCGGTCCAGCATAATATGCTTGAGCTCCAAATTTGTCTTTCCAAATAAACCCTATCTTAGAAAGTAAAGAGTAAAGCTGAAATATGTGAATTTTGAGTACATTAAAAAAACGTACAAGATGAAACTAAGATGTTTTATTTTCTATCACGTTCGGACACATAATTAAATTTTATTACAAAAACAGTCTACCGCGAAGAACTTTTGGCAAAGAGGTTAACATCAAACCAGTTATGTCGAAGCGGCACCATTCGGTGCAATTAATGAATTTTAAAACGAAGATGTAGTTTTTTTTGTTTTAAATTTTCTTGATAAATCTAAAGAACACAACTTTTTGCAAAAGACACTTTAAAAATATTAGTTTCTTTCTCTTTTTTATTTATTTATTAAGTAGTATATTTAAATTAATTAAAAGAACATCATACACAAGTGCATCGAACTCCAGTATATAATGTTGGACCGGTCTCTGTTGCAGCAAAATAGTGGCTATTTTTCATTAACTTGGTAAACACAGGCTATTTTTGAATGACCAGTCTGAAAACTGGCTATACCGCGCTATTTTTATGTTATCTTATGCGAGATTTTAGACTACAAATGCTATATTTAAATTTTTTATACGACCAATTAAGTATTGCGTTGTCTTAAGCCAAAGTTTATGTTAGGATAATTAATCTTTTCACTACTATTAATTATATGCAGTCAAATTTTTCCATAACATTTATTTTTTATAATAATACTATATTATAATGGTCAGCTTTTCTTTGAAATTAATTTTTTATGTTATGTCATAATATAAGTTCTCTATAATAATATTTTGTTATACCAGCTAAAACATATTTAATAAACGAGATTGTTATGGAAAAGTTTTACTATATTATAATACTATCTTCGATTTATAATAAGTGATCAATTTGCTTTGAATACGCTTATTAAGAAAATAATAAATTTTAGGCTAAAATAATTAGTGTGACTAAATTATCCTTCATTAAATGTTGCGTCACAGTCATAACAGACTTACTTCTCTTCTCAAGGACTAAAAGAACTTGTAGGGATATGTAAATAAGTAAATAAGTAAATAAGGATAATTTTAAAAAAATAAATTGAATTATTTTTAAATTACAGCTCATTCGGTCATCCATAATCCGCCCATTCCTAAACTCCAGTTTGCGCTGTTCCTTTTGAGTCTTGGATTCTTCACTATTCAAAAGCAAATTGAGAGCTGAATTTTTTGAACAAACTGAATAAGCAGCGATCATAACAAGAATATCTTCTTCTGCTTCATGTGAGTTAAACAGTGTTCCTTTTTTTTTTTCCTTCCTGTTGTTTTAAAGTTTTCTTGAAATATCTGTTTCTGTTTCTGTTTCATGTAACTTAAAATTTGTCCTTTTTTTCTGATTTTTTTAAGGGTTTTGTGGAAATTAAAGATCTTTTTTTTTTGTCTGTCTGCTGTTTTTAAGGTTTCAGCTGCTTATTATCTAGTTGTACACTGTTAATGAAGTTCCCTTTCTCAAGCTCAATTCCAGGGTTTTATGTAATTTGTTGCTGTAGTGTGTGTTTTTTGCAAGAAATTATCTCCCACTCTTGACATTTTCTTCTTCTTTTTAGTTAGAGCTTAATTTTTCTGCTAATTATCTGTCTTTTCTGATCTATGTATCTTGAAATGTCTAGAAATGCATACATTTCTGTCAATAAGTTTATGGATTGCTTCAGAATTTAGTCCAAATTTGTCATATAGTTTTATAAAGAAAAGTTACACCTTTAAAATATTATAACAATATCCCCCCACCCACCACCCCCAAGTCAAGTGCTTGCTTCTTTCCCGCGGAGGCAGAGCCAGGATTTGAAGTTGATTGGTTCTGAATTTGACATAGAACCCATAGTTCATCTTTGTTACTGAATTCGCAATTATATATTTATATTATGTAATGAATTTCCTAATACAAATACAATGTCTAAGCAAAAGTTATTAGGTTCGGCCGAACATGCATATAGATTCGCTCCCCCTTTTCTCCCATATCCTCTAATATGTTCTGGATTCTATTTTATAATAAGGTTAAGTTGCCTTGTTAAATGCAGCTTTGAGTTTATGACATTGCAGTAGTGGACTATGGCAGACAAATTAGGACAGATAAAAGTGACTGTTGTACAAGGGAAACGTTTGGTGATTCGGGACTTCAGGACCAGTGATCCTTATGTCATTCTCAGGCTCGGTAATCAGGTTGTTTTCTGTTTTCCCCTCTATTTCTTCCTTGAGATATTCTCTGTCTCATGTTACTCAGATGTTATTTATTCTTGGATGTTCAGAAATTTTACTAGTTTTATTTCAATTGCATACTCTGAATCTTAGCTAGCAGTAGCGATAATGAATTGTGATTGTTGGATCAAATTATTTTAGAATGTGATGATTGTCACCGATATACTGATTTCTTTGCGCTAGGTTGTTTGCCTATCTCACTGGTAGAGCTGGAAAATAGGCCGCCCCTCTCTCTGAATCTGCAAGATGATAATGATTTTTCTTTCATATGGAGTTCTCTTCATTACAACAATGCATTTGAAATCATAAGTAAAATTGCATGGGAATGATTATACTAATATCTTTTATGTTGTATGTCACCTCAGACGTTTAGTTACGATTTGTTGATGCTAACCTTTCAGTTTGCATGCGAGTTTTAGAATTGCTGTCTTGAGCTGACATTTGATAGTGCATTTTATTGTTTTACCAGACTGCCAAAACCAAAGTCATAAATTGCTGCCTTAATCCTGTTTGGAATGAAGAATTTTGTTTCTCTATCTCCGAACCTGACGAGGTTCTCAAATTGGTATATGCTTCTACCCAGACTTTTCTAATGTTAACAGTTGTATTGTCATCTCTACATTCCAGCTCTATATTACCATTTTATAGACTTAAATTCAGGTAGACAATGTGCTTGCCTCTTGCAAAAGTTTTGCGTATCTCCATTACTTTATTTTGGACTATTGTTGGTGTAGGTCACGGGGCTGCCTGTCTGGAAGGGGAGCCTTGCGTACCTGGTAAAGTTGCTGCCATGTGACCAGGAGGTCACGTGTTCGAGCCGTGGAAACAGCCTCTTGCAGAAATGCAGGGTAAGACTGCGTACAATAGACCCTTGTGGTCCGGCCTTTTCCTGGACCCTCCGCATAGCGAGAGCTTAGTACACCGGGCTACCCTTTTGGTGGTGTAGGTCTGTTTAATTGTTAGACTGCATGTTCTGAAATGTTTAAAGTTTAAGATTGAAAAGGATATTAGCAGTTATCCATAGGCCAACTTATGAAATTTTTTATGCGGCTGAACTTCAGTCATTTCACTCTACTGCTTCATTTAGTGTATATGTTCTTCAACAATTTTTCGCCTAATTGGTTGAGATAAAGCAAAAAAAGTTAAGATAGTTCTTTAATATGCTGGAACATATTTTTAAGGATTTCTAGGGCCTTGTTCTTCGCTGTGAATATTATTTATTACATGAAAATGAGATCATGTCTGTATCCTGAACTGCTATCTTAAAAAATTTCTGTGATATTCGTTCCAAGTCGTTGAAATGCAATTTCTGACAGGAAGTATTCGACAAAGACCGTTTCAAGGCAGATGACAAGATGGGAAATGCTCAACTCAGCCTTCAGCCTTTGGTTGCAGCCGCTAGATTGAGAAGGATTCTCAGGGTTGCTTCCGAGGGGACAACGTTAAGGAAGGTTATCCCGGAGAGAGACAATTGTCTAGCAGTTGATAGCAGCATTAATTGGGTGAATGGTGAAGTTGTGCAACATGTTTGGTTGAGGCTTTGTGAGGTGGAGTCAGGGGAGATAGAGTTGAAGATCAAATTGACCGATCTTTCATGTGCTGCTCCCTCCAAGTAGAATGGCTTTTAATAACATCTATGCATGTCTCGTTTGAGCTGTATACGTCTTGTTGTAGGTGGGAAATGATGTCAAGTGATCACCGTTGGCGTACTGCCTATGTTTGGCATCTTTCGTTTGGAACTCAAGCTAATGACAAATGTGAATAATCTAAATCTGATTCTGTAACAGAAAAACTGGAGCGATTTAGAGGAGAAACAGATCCCTTTTTGTAGCAGCAATTAACACTGTATGTGTTCAGTTCTAACAACTAAAGAGAGTGTTCTGGTTCCTGTTTATGAAATGGCTATTCTCTTTACTATTTTTGGCTTGAAATAGGTGTTGTTGTATTATATTACGAGTTAATTCTGGTGATTAATAGAATGTTATGCCATGCTAATATAAATGGAGCCTAAACTTGTTTTGAGCACTCTAATTTACTGGCATATTTTGCAGGTATACTTAGCAGCAAATTTACCATTCCTGGCTATATTTGAATTTTATAGCAAAATTCATGAAGTAAGAGATCAATTCTTTTGAACTAAAACATCAAAGAAGAGAGCGACAAGCTCTTGTAGTTTAGTTGGTTAGAGTGCCCACTAATTAAACAAAAACAAAATAAATAATAGGGAAAAATTCTGTATAACCCCTCTTAAAATAATAGCCGAAAAATATTTGTTTTGTATATATATATATAGACACAAAGCTCTCGTAGCTTAGTTGGTTAGAGTGCCTATAATTTTTGTATTTTTAGAGCACCATAATTTAGATCTATATAAAAAATTATAGCTAAAATAATTAATTTCAAAATATGTATTTTTGTAGCTTTTTAGATGAATTGACTATTTATTTCAATTGTATAAATCTTTATTTTCAGGTTAAATTCAAAAAAAGATTAACTAAAACTTTATTTTTTTAGCCAAATAAAAAAATTTAGCCTAAATAATGTAGTTCTATCCAAGTTTTATTATAAATTTTATTTGAAAAAATTATCTAACAAAATAACATACTTAAAAATGTAAAAATATTTATTTATTTTTAAAAAAGCTGCCACATATACCAAAAAATACACGTGGCAGGCGAGTGCACCTGTACAATTTGCCAAATGAGCGTTCAGGGGATAATGTCTCTCAAAAGACCTAGTTGAGGGGGGTAATTAAGACCATGAATAATTTAAGGCTGTAACTAATAATCCGTGACAAGCTTAGGAGGTGGTAAGGTATTTTGCCAAAACTATATAAATTTTACATATTTTTTCGGCTACCGAAAATAAATAGTTTCCGGCAAAAAGCCTATAAATTTGGGCCGAATCACTTGGACAGCATGTCCCTGGGCCACAAAAGCCCATTTCAACTTCACTGATTGGACCGAATCCGGGTTGAATTTGCCGCCATCTTCCACTATGTCCCCAAATCATTCCACTTTCATTTTCGCTCTCTTTCTCCGCCGATGGCAATGGTGACGAAACTGAACCTGAAGGCCGAGACCGGCGATTATCGTGGCAGTCGTGAGTCTGAGAATGAGTTGGAAGAGAATGAAGCTGTGGCGGCGGCGACACGAGATTCAAAAACAAAGAAAGTTGTTGTAGAATTAGGTAACGGAAGCCAAGTAATATACATCCCTAGGTTTTTATCATATGACCAGTCGTGGAATTATTTAGAATATTTAAACAAAAATATACCGTGGAACCGTCCCACCATTCGCGTCTTCGGTCGATCTTGTGTCCAGGTTTTTTCTCCTTCAAGTTTAAATTCTAGCATTTACTCTGTTTATACTTCAGAATGATTTGTCCAATATTTTAAGAGGAAAATTCGGATTTTTTAAAGTCAATTTTGCTCGTTTCGTTATCCTTCTCAACTTTGTACAGCTTTGATTTGTTTCATAAAACGTTTCATATTTTTGGGTTAAGTACCATTGAAGGTTTCTGCTTTCGTCCTATAAAACAATTGGGGAATGTTAGGCAATTTGATTTGTGCGTCTGGTTTTGAATCTTAGAGTTTGAATGCTAAAGCTGGATTCTATTTTTATTCTCTTTTACTGAATCACTTACTGGAGTGACTTGTTTTTGAGATATGAGAAAGCCCATTGACAAAAATGGTGTTCAAATTTGGAGTCTCATTGGTTGGACTTAAAGGGCCATGGCCAAAACGTTTTGTCCTTGTGCATTATGCCTGAATAATAATGTCACACAGTGTTATCAAAGGCGAAAAGCACAAAAAAACTAAGGTACATTGGGGCGTTAAGCACAAGCACAAATAAAGCATGGGCTTTAATGAAAAAATATAAGTATGCATGTGTAATCCTGGCAAGGAAAAGTATGTCTTAGAGCGTTAATGACAATACTGAAGCTTCTGTTAAGCGAGGCGAAGCGTTCAACATGTTTTGAGCCTCGCTTTAGGACTTAAATGCTCTTTAAGCACGCCTTTGATAACACTGATGTCACATAATACATAGTTTTGTTTGTCGGTGCCCACGACTTATCATTCTAATTGTAAAGGTTGTACATAGTTTTGTTTGTCGGTGCCCACGACTTATCATTCTAATTGTAAAGGTTGTTGCTGTAGGACCCGTTTGGCTTAGCTGATTTAGAGTAGCTGATAAGCATATGTGCTGAAAAACACTTTTAACTGTTGAAGCTTATTTTAAAAAATAAGCAGTTACGTGTTTGGATAAAAGTGCTGAAATTAATAATAAGCAGCTAAAAAATTGGGTATACAAAGAGTTTTGTTTAAAAAAAAAAGTATTTTAGGGATAGAATAGTAAATATTTTGGTCAAACCTAAAGAGCTGAAATTTGATAAGTTGGGGGAGACCAACTTATGGCTTTTGGCTTATTTTTGGCTTATAAGCACTAACTTATAAGCACTTTTAATTTTACCAAACGCGTAGATAAGCCAAAAAGTGTTTATAAGCCAGTTTGACCAGCTTATAAGCTTAGCCAAACACCCTCTTACTTTCGTAGCGTGTGAATAGCTTAATCTGTGCTCACGATGGACCGTTCAAAGTGATGAAGTTGTTGTTTTACTCTGTTTTATTGTGTTATTTCTTGGCTTAGTTTGTCTGACACATGACTGACTTCAAATTGAAAATGTTGTTGCTTTACTTTCATTTAGCCTGTGATTGTCGATATAAAGGCTAAATGTTACACGTTATATCGATTTGATACCGCGTGTTCCTTTGTGGGAAAAACAGATTGACAATGTTCATAATATTTCCGCAGCCTAGAGACAGTTGTTATGTGGCATGTAAAGGACTACCACAACTAGCTTATAGTGGATATCAGCCTCATGCATATTCTTGGGATGAATTTCCTCCGCTTAAGGACATACTGGATGCTGTAAGCTTGCTCTTCTTCAACTCAAGTTGTAGCTCCAGTGATCAAACTATTTCTCTTCCTTATACCTTCAACCCGGAATGTTGCACTTTAGGTCCAGAAAGCTCTTCCAGGAAGTTGTTTCAACAGCTTACTATTGAATAGGTATAAGGGAGGCGATGACTATGTGGGTTGGCATGCTGATGATGAGAAACTTTATGGACCAACTCCAGAAATTGCTTCTCTTTCCTTTGGATGTGAACGTGAATTCTTGTTGAAGAAGAGACCAGATAAAACACCCCGAGGTACGTGATTAGTGTAAATATTGATTCTCTAATGTTCTTTTGTTTGTCAAATGATGGGTGGGTCTTCAGTCTAGTAGACCTTCTGTTCGGTTACATATTGTAAGTGACAATTTTGATTCCATGGAAATCGCATTAATCACTTCTTCTGTTTACTATCCATTGCATCAGGTAAAGTAACCAGTGGTGAACCCCCCAAAAAGAGACAGAAGAAGGTTGGCTCTCCAGACCAACATTCATTTGTCCTAAAACATGGTTCATTACTGGTAATGAGAGGCTATACTCAGCGCGATTGGCTTCATTCAGTGCCTAAGCGCGTGAAAGCAGATTCAGTACGGATTAATCTCACCTTCCGGCTTGTTCTTTGAACACTACTGTGTGTCAAATGCACTTCTTAATTGTATATTACTGGGATTTGGATATCTTATGCAGTGCACTAAGCAACAAAAGGAAGGTGGTTTTGAGTTTGTGCATGATGAAATTTACTAGTATAGATCCTTTTTTCTCTCTCTTTTCCGCTAGTTGTATAGGGAGAGCATCTATCTTCAGTCTGATGGCACAATGATACGTGCTCTTCACCTTCTGTCTGCAGAGGAAATTTTTGGGGCATATAAACAGAGTTGTCCGCACAGATTCTGCAATCATGTAGAAAAAGGTTTATCTTTCTGGTTATCTTTTCAGAAGGTCACCATTTTGCTGGTTCTTGGGTTCGTTTCTGTAGTTCAGGTTCTTGCAAAACTTGAACATATTAGCTTGGAAAATGTAGCTTAATGTTTAATGCCCCTCGTGCAAAATGAGGGTTGAGGCTTGATATATCTTTTCCAGGCTTATGATTGTTACTATGTTTTATGTTGCTAGAATGAGATGTTCCACTTCCTGTAATGTGAGTATATTAGCTGTCTTTTCTCATAAGAAATCAAATGAATGGGAAAAGGAAAAGAATTGGAGGATTGGTTCAAATTACATTGTAGCGTATAAGGTTATAGGCTTATAGCAAATGATAGACTTAAGAATGTATTGGGAAAATATTTTCATCTACAAAATAACAAAAATGACTTTACGTCCCACGTACCAAATGCACCTCTACGTCTCTAGTCAGCTGAACGTTCAACTGCTTTGGTTTGTATCGACGATTTTGGTTTTGCAAAGGAAACCGACAAACCGCATCAATTTTATAATTCGAGTCAAATCGAAAAAAAAAACCGACTATGGTTTGGTGTTGGAAAAAAAAATTCGGCCATAATTAGTTTGGTTTAGTTTTAATTAAAGAAAGTCAAATCGAAACCAAACCAACACGATATTATATATATAGAAATTTTAGATATATTTTATGTATAAATATACTTATTGTGATGTAATTTATAAATATTTCTTAAAAGATTTTATAATTTTGTCTTTTGAGGTATTATTTCAAGGTTGGACTTAGAACTTTTGAATGTTTCAATAAGTTTTATAGCAATTAACATTAGTAAATTAAATAATACTAACAAAAGTCCAAACCAAAATCAAATCAATACTGACGCTAACAAAACATTCAATTCAATACTACGAACGGGAATGTATTAAATATCTATTTTTTGTTTTGCAATAATTTAAATAAAAATGCTAACTTATTTTTATTTTTTCTTTAGCATTTAGTAATATAATTAATACTCCCTTATTAGTTTACTTATTTTAGCATGACTTAGTACTTTTAGATTATGTTTATTTTTATTATGACTTTTTAGTTAGCAATATTTATATTACATAATTTTATTATTTTTATTGTTGAATATTTTAGGATAATGCCATGACATATCTCATATTTTGTATTATTTTCTTGGAAAATACTTTATATAGTTGTATCTTACTAGGACTAAAGAAATATTTTGAGCACAATTTATATGTTTTGTTCTATGAAGATTTTACCGGAAAAAACCCGAATAATCCGAAAATCCGAGAAAACCCGAAAGTGAAAAACCTGAGTTTTATTGGTTTGGTTTGGTCTTTAGATTTAATAATCCGACACAATTGGTTTGATCTGATAATTATAAAATCCGAACCAACCCGACCTATATATACCCCTAGTGTTCACCATTTCGCTGCAAAGCTGTGAGAAATTCAGTAGTTTCATTACAAAAGGTTTTTTTATTTTTTTATTTTTTTATTTTTTATAGTTTGCCTCTCCTTTTGATTTATTGTGGTCATTTGAAGAAGAGTTGGAATGAAATTAGTCGAGGATAACTGATATACGACTTGCATTAAGACCCAGCTTAATTAAAAAATTCTACGGGGCTGGCGTAATGCGGTTTCTACAGGTCGAAGGGCAAAGGCCGTGACAGAAATTATAGCGGCTATGGGTTCCCTCCTACCAAAAAAAGAAATTAAAACAAAAGGATCTCATATTTTAGACGAAATGTCCTTGCTTAATAGAGTTCCGTCTAAAAATGTACGAGAATATATCCCATTGCAAACTTCATTAATTTCCTTCGAATAATCCACGTTAAACAGCTGACGTGTCAAGTCACCGTTGTTTGAATGGTTGGTACCTGTTATATTGTTTCGTATTATTACTCTAAATAAATATAATATTAATTGTTATTTGTTACGAAACTTAGTTCAAAATAATAATATAAAATAAGAAAATAGACAAGAATGTAGGAAGCAAGAGAGAAGAGATTCTTATTTCTTCCATGTATTCAAATGTATACAATGTGATGTCCAAACCCTCTATTTATAGGATGCCATTGAGGTATACAAAAGGGATATCATAAACATGATAACTATTGAGATCATGGAGGAGGTTATAGAGTTATGGGAGTTACAACCATAATGGTGAAGAATAGTGGGAGGTTAAGGAAGAAGAGTAGTGGGAGTAACTTCTTTAGGAGTCATAGATATCCACTACAAAATATAATATTTCACAACACTCCCCCTTAGATGTCTATAGATAATGAGCCTCATTAAAACCTTATTAAGAAAAAAGTCCGTGGAAAAAATCTTAGTGAAAGAAAAAGAGTACACATATCTTGTAATACACATTACTTGCTGCCTCATTAAAAACCTTACCAGGAAAATCCAGTGGGATAAAACCTTAGCTAAGGGAAAAAGAGTACAACGCGTATTTGTCTCCCTCTGATGAATATATCACTTTATTTCTCGGAGACGACGAATTCCAAGCTTGTATAACAACTTCTTTAATATTGAGATCGGTAATGTCTTGGTGAATTATTCCGCCAAATTATCACTTGAACGAATTTCTTGAACTTTTTTCATCATTCTGTTGAAGATCGTCTCTACAAAGAAACTTTGGCTAAATGTGCTTTATTTTGTCTTCTTCAATATATCGTACTTTCAATTGAGCTATGCAAGCAGCATCGTCTTCAATATTATTATAATCGTCTCTTCAAAGAAAAGTCACATTTTGTCACGACCCGGATTTTTTACCCTCGAGAGTCGTAATGACGCCTACTAATATGAGTTAGGCAAGCCAATCATTTGAACAATTTAACTTTTTACCCATTTTATATTCTTTAACAATTACGAAGATATAGCATTTAACAACGAAATTTAACATAAGCGGAAGAAAAACAATAGCTATCTGAGCATGAATATCTAATACAACTGTTTGAGTCTCGACTACCTAGAACTGGTGTCAGAGTTTCACAGACGGTCTAAGAATACTACACATAAAGGTCTGAAAGAAATAAATTCAATACTGTCTCTGGAAATACATGAAAGAAATAGGAAAGTAGATGAAAGGAGACGCCAGGGCCTGCGAACGCCTGCATGGCTACCTCGGGTCGCCTGATGAATAAGATCCAGCAATCTCACTGCGGTCCGAAATCTACAACACTGGGGTCTGCACAAAAGAGTGCAGAGTGTAGTATCAGCACAACCGACCCTATGTGCTGGTAAGTGCCTAGCTTAACCCCGGCGAAGTAGTGACGAGGCTAGGACCAGACCAACAAATAAACCTGTGCAGTTATATAATATACAACGGAAAGTAAAGCAAGAATAAACAAATAAAGATGGGAGGGGGAAACATACTTCGAAAAATAACAGATAAAGCAGAATCTCAAGAGAATTATCAGGAAACCAAAATTCAACTTCTAATAAGGATAAGAAAAACAAAGGCAAATTTCACTCTCGGTTCACAACTCGTTGCAGGCGTGCAACCCAATCCCATTTCTCATATCTTGTGGTAGGCGTATCACCCGCTCCCATTTCATTATATCTTGTGGTAGGCGTACCACCCCCTCCCATTTCATTAAATCTCGTGGTAGGCGTACCACCCGCTCCCATTTCATTAAATCTCGTGGTAGGCGTACCACCCACTCCCATTTCATTAAATCTAGTAGTAGGCATACCACCCGCTCCCATTTCATTATATCAACAGTTCTTCCAAATGAAGTTTACTCTAACAAACGCAACAATTAATACGAATTCATCAGACAACAAGTATACAATAATTATGATTCACTGAGGAAAATAAATAATGACAGGTAGCAATTAATTATGGACTTTAAGGAGTAATTAGGCAATTTAATATTTAGTATGCTAAATGTCAAGTAGCAATTAAGTCATATAAACATGTAGCAATTATAGCATAAATTCAAGGCATATTATTGCGCAAGGATACCTTGATCCAATAATAACAAGTAACACAATAAAAGAAAATGTCAACATAAAGAATTACAACAATAGTGGAATAAGACAATTAATGAACTTGAACTGATAACAACAAGAAATCATAACAAACGGCAATGAGTGCACAACATCATCCTTCGTGCTTTAACACTCTCTCACCAAAATAATACACGATATCACTCTTCGTGCTTTACACTCTTCCTTACCCAAGCAACAATTACAAAGCAATTAGGGCAAGGGAATCAATGACATCACCGTAAAGTCAAGTAATAACAAAAAATCAGTAAAATAAACGTAAAGAACAACACAACTCAATTATCAGCAAGAATCAGGGAAATCAAGGACAAGTGCACGGAATCACTCTTCGTGCTTTTACTTTCGTCCTCACCATAAAAATTAATATAATAGGCACGGAATGGTACATCATGCGTCATGGAATCACCCTTCGTGCTTTACACTCTTTTCTCACGAAACAAACAATGCACGACATCACCCTTCGTGCTTTATCACTCTTCCTCGCCCAAACAAAAATCACAACAATGGGGCGGAAGAATAAACAAGATTATAATAGGAATCCCAGTAAGGGAGCAACAAGTAAACCATTAAATCCTGGCAAGGGAACAACATCAACAATATCAACATCCCGGCAAGGGAGATAACCAAATAAACAAAAATATTCCGGTAAGGGAATAATTTAATAACTCTTTTTCTTTTCACTTTTACTTTACAACTCGCTTTACCACTTGAGCCAATACTCCAAAAGGTTCAATCAACTCACTTACTTTCACAAATTCGTAATATAATGACATTTCTCCATTATGTACAAAAGTCACAATTACTTCCTTAACTTTTCACAACAAATAGAAATCACTTATAAAGCATAGATTGTTCAACAAAATCATGAAAATCACATTATAAGACCACAGTCATGATAGACACCAACGTATAGATACTCGTCACCATGCTTATACGTCGTACTCAATAATAATCACGTAGCAAATAGGACTCGACTCCTAATCCCTCAAGCTAAGCTTAGACCAAACACTTACCTCGATGCCTTGAACACAACTCAAGTCTCAACTATAGCTTCACCCCTTGATTCCACCGCCAATTCGCTCGTATCTAATCACAAATTACTTAATTACATCAATAAATGCTAAATAAATCAATCCCAATGTATGAAAATGAGTTTTCCTAAGTTTTACCCAAAAAGTCAAAAATTGCCCCGGGCCCACGTGGTCAAAACCCGAGGTTCGAACCAAAATTCGATTACTCATTCCCCCCACGAACCCAAATATATAATTTATTTTGAAATCGGACCTCAAATTGAGGTCCAAATCCCCAATTTTTAAAAAACCTAGGCTCTACCCAAAACACGCAATTTTCCCCCTGAAAATCTTTGATTTTTGGTTGAAATCATGCTAAAAGATGTTAATGATTGAAAGAAATGAGTAAAAACTAATCTACAATCGATTTGGAAGAAGACTTGTTCTTGAAAAATCGCCCAAAGGAGTTTGTGTTTTGAAAAGATATTAAAAATGGTTCAAAATCGACTAAATATAAAAAAATGCAGGTCTCAGTTATGGGAAATGCGAACAGGGGTTTGCAATTGCGAACCTCGACCTGCTGATGTGGGAATTGTCCCTTGAGAAATATTAGACCTTCACATTTGCGACATGAAGGTCGCATTTGCGACAGCAGGGTAATCGCATTTGCGATGACAATCCTCGCATTAGTGAGAAGGGCTGGCCTGGGCCTACTTCGCAATTACGAAAGGTTGATCGCATTTGCGATATCACATTTTCGAGCCAGGCTTCGCAAATGCGAGTCCTACAAGCCTGCTATGCTCAACTGTAATTTTTACAATTTTTCTTAAGTTCAAGCCTTCCCGATTCACATCCGAAATACACCCGAGCCCTCGGGGCTCCTAATCAAACACACGTACTAACTCAATAACATCATACAGACTTATTCGTGCGATCAAATCACCAAAATAACATCATTATCAATAAATTAAGCCTCAAAATCAAAGCATTTTTCTCAAACTTCATCAAGTATCAAATTTAGCAATTTAAGTCCGAATCACGTCAAATGACATTCGTTTTTCACCAAATTTTACAGAAACATCTTAAATCGTATATAAGACCTATAACGGGCGCCGGAACCAAAATATGGGCCCGATACCAACACGTTCTAATCAAATTTCATTTCAAATTTTCTTAAACAATTTCAGAAAATAATTTCTTTCAAAAATTCATTTCTCGGGCTCGGGACCTCGGAATTCGATTCTGGGCTACGCCCAAGTTCCATATTTTCCTGTGGACCCTCCGGGACCGTCAAATTACGGGTCCGGGTCTATTTAACCAAAACATTGACCAAGGTCAAATTAATTCATTTTATAGTCAAAACTTATCATTTTTCACACAGTTTCTCATTTAAGCTTTTCGGCTAAGCGTCCGGACTGCGTATGCAAATCGAGGTGACTCTAAATAAGGTTTTCAAGGCCTCGGAGTCATAGAATTTAATTTAAAACAAGTGATGACCATTTGGGTCATCACATTCTCCACCTATAAAATAACTGTTCGTCCTCGAACGGACAAAAGAAGGAAGTACCTGAGTCGGGAAAAAGATGGAAATAACGGCTCCGCATATCAGACTCGGACTCCCAGGTCGATGCCTCAGGAGGATGACCTCTCCACTGAACATGAACAGAAGGAAAACTCTTCGACCTTAACTGACGAACCTGTTGGTCTAGAATAACCATCGGCTCCTCCTCATAAGACAAGTCATTGTCCGACTGGACAGTGCTGAAATCTAACACGAGGAATGGATCACCGTGATACCTCCAAAGCATGGACACATGAAACACTGGATGCACGGCTGATAAGCTCGGCGGTAATGCAAGTCTATAAGCCACCTCTCCTACTTGATCAAGAATCTCAAATGGACCGATTAATCTAGGGATAAGCTTGCCCTTCTTTCCAAATCTCATCACGCCCTTCATAGGCGACACTCAGAGCAATACCCGCTCACCTACCATAAAAGCCATATCTCGAACCTTGCGGTCCGCATAACTCTTTTTCCTAGACTGAGCTGAATGAAGCCTATCCTGAATGATCCTGACCTTGTCCAATGCCTCCTAAACCAGATCCGTACCTAACAATCGAGCCTCTCCTAGCTCAAACCATCCAACCAGAGACCGACACCGCCTACCATATAAAGCCTCATAAGGAGCCATCTGGATGCTCGCTTGATAGCTGTTGTTGTAGGCAAACTCCGCTAAAGGCAAGAACTGATCCCACGATCTTCCAAAGTCAATGACACACGCTCGGAGCATATCCTCCAAGATCTAAATAGCCCGCTCGGACTGTCCATCCATTTGGGGATGAAATGTTATGCTCATGTCTCATTGAACTGCTCTCTAGAAGCGCGAGGTAAACTGCGTACCCCTGTTTGAATGATAGACACGGACACACCACAAAAGGTGAACAATCTCCCGAATATAGATCTTAGCTAGCCTCTCGGATGAATAGGAGACTACCATAGGAATGAAATGCGCTGACTTCCTACTCAAAGCATCGGCCGCAACATTGGCCTTTCACGGACGATACAAAATGGTGATATCAAAATCCTTCGACAACTTCGACCACCTCCTCGGCCTCAAATTCAACTCCTTTTGCTTGAACAAATACTGAAGACTCTTGTGATCCGTAAACACCTCACATGCCACACCATACAGATAATGCCTCCAAATCTTCAATGCGTGAACTATGGTGGCCATCTCCAAATCCTGAACTGGATAGTTCTTCTCATGAATCTTCAACTACCACGAAGCATAGGCAATGACCTTTCCATACTCCATCAACACTGCACCAAGCCCAATACGAGAAGAATCACAACAAACTGTATAAGGCCCTGAACCTGTGGACAAAACCAACACTGGTGTCGTAGCCAGAGCTGTCTTGAGCTTCTGAAAGCTCGCCTCACACTCATCCGACCATCTAAACTGAGCACCTTTCTGGGTCAACCTGGTCATCGGGCTACAATAGATGAAAACTCCTCCACGAACCGACGATAGTAGCCTGCCAATCCCAAGTAACTCCGAATCTCTATAGCTGATGCTGGTCTAGGCCAGTTCTTGATTGCCTCAATCTTCTTTGGATCAACCTAAATACCCTCTGCTAACACCAAATGACCCAGAAATGCAACTGAACTCAACCAGAACTCATACTTGGATAACTTTGAATATAAATGACTATCCCTCAAAGTCTGAAAAACCACTCTAAGGTGCTGCTCGTGCTCCTCCTGGCTGCGGGAATATATCAATATATCATCAATGAAGACTATCACGAATGAGTCCAAATAAGGCCAGAACACTTGGTTCATCAAATCCATAAGAGCGGCTGGGGCATTGTCACCCGAATGACATAACCAAACAAAATTAATAATGCCCATACCGAGTGCGGAAAGCTATCCTAGGGACACCGGATTCCCTAATCCTCAATTGATGGTAGACAGATCTCAAGTCAACCTTCGAAAACACCTTGGCACCCTGAAGCTATTCAAACAAACTATCAATCCTCGGCAATGGATACTTATTCTTGATTGCAACCTTGTTCAACTGCCGGTAATCAATACGCATTCTTATCGATACATCCTTCTTCTTGACAAACAACACCGGCGCACCCCAAGGCGAAGCACTAGTTCTAACGAAACCCTACTCAAGCAAGTCTTGCAATTGCTCCTTCAACTCTTTCAACTCAGGCGGGGCCATACGATATGGTGGGATAGAAATAGGCTGAGTGCCCGGAGTCAAATCAATGCAAAATTCAATATCCCTGTCGGGTGGCATACCCGGTAGGTCTGAAGGGAAAAACCTCAGGAAGCTCACGAACAATGGGCACAGAATCAATGGAAGGAACCTCAGCACTAGAATCACGAACACATGCCAAATAGGCCAAACACCCCTTCTCGAGCCTTCACATAAGAGATAACGTTGTGGGTAGAATAACTAGGAGTCCCTCTCTACTCTAAACGAGGCAAACCCGGTAAAGCTAAGGTCACAGTCTTGGCATGACAGTCCCAGATAGCGTGGTAAGGTGATAAATAGTCCATCCCCAATATAATATCGATGTCAACCATGTCCAAAAGCAATAAATCTACTCGAGCCTCAAGACCTCCAATCACCACAATACAAGAACGATGGACTCGATCGACCATAATAGAATCACCCACCGGTGTAGACACATAAATGGGAACACTCAATGAATCACTAAGCATGACCAGATAAGACGCAAAATAAAACCGAAGCTTCTCTACCATAAACAAAAATAGTTCCTGCACCTCTACCTCTAATACCTTTACCTCCACCTCTAGCATCACTACCGCCACCTCTAATACCTTTACCTCCACCTCTAGCATCTCTACCTCCACGTATAATACCTTTACCTCCACAAAGCCTTCGAAGATGTAACTGATCTATCATTGGTCTATGTTGCTGATCAGCTGAGGAAGCGGTACATGACCTCGCCATTCGCGAAAGAAAAAGAGTAGAGGTTTCAATTTAGCATTGAGAGAACAAAATTGCACGACAGGGAAGAATAGAAGTGAAACTTTTCCTAACTCTGTAGCCTCTGGGGGATACATACCGATCCCTCAGACTCTACTAATCTTGTCTATGAACTGTGAGACCCATGTAACCTAGAGCTCTGATAGCAACTTGTCACAACCCGAATTTTTCACCCTCGGGTCGTGATGTCGCCTACTAATATGAGCTAGGCAAGCCAATCATTTGAACAATTTAACTTTTTACCCATTTTATATTCTTTAATAATTACGAAAATATAATATTTAACAACGGAATTTAACATAAGCGGAAGAAAAATAATAAGCTATCTGAGCATGAATATCTAATACAACTGTTTGAGTCTCGACTACCCAGAACTGGTGTCACAGTTTCACAGACGGTCTAAGAATATACACATAAAGGTCTGAATGAAATAAATTCAACATTGTCTCTGGAAATACATGAAAGAAACAAAAATGTGGATGAAAGGAGATGCCAGGGCCTGTGAACACTTTCAGGGCTACCTCGGGTCGCCTAATGAATAAGATCCAGAAATCTCACTGCGGTCCAAAATCTACAACACTGGGGTCTGCACAAAAGAGTGAAGAGTGTAGTATCAGTACAACCTACCCCATGTGCTGGTAAGTGCCTAGCCTAACCCCAGCGAAGTAGTGTCGGGGCTAGGACCATACCACTACATAAACCCGTGCAGTTACATACTCCCTCAGTTCCAATTTATGTGAACCTGTTTGACTGGGCATGGAGTTTAAGAAAAAAATGAAGACTTTAGGAATTTGTGGTCCTAAACAAATCCAACTGGGGCCCAGAGTATTTATGTGGTTATAAAAGCTTCTCATTAAGGGTAGAATTATAAGTTTAAGCTAAATTCTTACCAAATTTAGAAAGGGTTCATTCTTTTTGGAACGAACCAAAAAGGAAATACGTTCACATAAACTGGAACAGAGGGAGTAATATACAACAGAAAGTAAAGCATAAATAAACAAATATAGATGTGAGGGGGAAACATGCTTCAGGAAATAACAGATGAAGAAGAATCTCAAGAAAATTATCAGGAAACCAAAATTCAACTTCTAACAAGGTTAAGGAAAACCAAGGCGGATTTCACTCTCGGTTCACAACTCGCTGCAGGCACGTGATAATATGCGATATAGTCGCTATTTATGTCGTAGAGACCCACGCTTTGTTGTTGTTTTTGTTATGAAAATTGTTGGTTAAATGTGTGAATTGATGTTACTTGGTTTCGCAGGGAATGCATGATAGATCAAGACTAAAATGGAGTGTTTGGAGGCAAGAATAAGCATAAATCACACAATTGAGAAGTATCCACGAGCAAGCAACCAAGCAAAGTGACAAAAATATGAAGGAAACGGAACCAGGCATTTCCGCGGTCCACCGCGGTTGGCCGCGGTCGCGGCCGCTGTTTGTTACAGACCGCGCCGCGGTTGACCGCGGTTGGCGCCGCGGCCGCGGTCGAAGCTGGAAGACACAGAAAACTTAGAGACCAAAGTGTAAAAAGGCAAAACTTTTGTAAATCCCTTATATAATGTAGACAACTCGCCCTAAAAGGAAAAGGGCTTATTTTTGGAGTTATTTTTGGCAAGAGAAACAAGTGTGAGAGATCACCAAACACCATTACTTTTTATTCTTCTTATTTTCTTGCAATTTATGCGCATGAATTCTTTAGCTATTGTGTTACCCAATATCATGAGTAGCTAATTTCTTAATCTAAGGTTTTGATGGAACCCGTTGGGAATTACTTGGTTGTTTTATCATTATAATTAGGTTTTGTTGTTAAATCTCTAATTGTTCATATGCGTTTTGATTGTGGAATAGTTGAAAGGGCCCTCAATTATCCGTTCCTATTTAGTGTGTATCTTCTTGAGAGAGAGTGCATATTTAGGTGATTATATGAACAACATCACTCCCGGAGTATAGACGAGAGTCATAACCGAGGGTTTAGGGGTTGGATTAGAGATAACGAAATCCCGGGTGCAATCTAAGTGAACTGTATTGTAATATTAGCTAACGTAACTTGAGAGAGTGCGTTTAGTAGATTATTGTAATTGCTTGAGAAAGAATTATGATAAATTGAGAGTTCATGATTGTTAGAGATAGATAAAATCGAATTATAAGAAATATACAACCAAGGAAAGAACCAACGGGGGAAATCAATACCTTAGACCTTCTTAATATTGTTTACACAGTAACCATAGTTATTTTTCAGTCCATATTCCTTTTAGTCGTAGTTGTTAGATAATCAATCACCGTGAAACCAAAAGTTTGAGGAAACAGGTTGTGGGAATTGAGTAAATTGACGGTGGTAATTGGTGGGTTAATTCTCTGTGGTTCGACTCTGGGCTATAATACTCAGATTATATTTGCAACGCCCGCATAGTCTTTTGTGAGACTCAGTTGAGCGTGATCAAATTTTGGCGCCGTTGCCGGGGAATTAACGGTGTATCAATTACAACTGAAGAAATACAAAGACTCTAATAGTAATCGATTTTCTTTTTACAAATATATTCATTGAATTTCTAACGGTTGAATTCTTGTGGAAAGCAGGTGTATGCCTAGAAATTCTTCGAGGACTGGAGAACTAGTAGAAGGACTTTCAGACCCCGAGAAAATTTTTAGGGCATTGAATCGTGCCAACAAGGGAATTCCGCCAATACAATCAACCAATCAACTCGAATCCGATATGGGTGACGTGAATAATGCCAACGGTAACAACAGGAATGAGCAAATTAACTTGGAAGTTGGGGGAGTGGCACCTCTTGTGCCAGAAGCTGCACTTTATGATGGGCACAACCTACAGCTGACAATCTGGCCACTGCCATAGCTCTGCCTGCAATTCAAGCGAAGACATTCCAAATCACCAACAACATGCTGCATCTGCTGCAGAATAAAGGATTGTTTTCCGGGTCAAGCATTGAGGATCCACAGCAATATTTGAAAAATTTTCTGTCTATTTGCATGACCCAAAGGCAGCCAAATGTGACTCCCGAGGCTATCAAGTTGCTGCTATTTCCATTCTCAGTAACCGGAGCAGCCCAGACTTGGCTAAATTCCCTCCCGATCAATTCTATCACCACATGGGAGGAAT
Organism: Nicotiana glauca; assembly: GCA_026770625.1. Classification (NCBI taxonomy): domain Eukaryota; kingdom Viridiplantae; phylum Streptophyta; class Magnoliopsida; order Solanales; family Solanaceae; genus Nicotiana; species Nicotiana glauca. The sequence goes on along the minus strand of MU749886.1, from coordinate 22,546 downwards.
TAGTTAAGCAGTTCTTAAACAAATTCTACCCACCTAACAAGACTGCACAGCAAATTGATGATATACTGCAGTACAGGCAGCAGGCAACAGAGTCATTACAGGAAACTTGGGAGAGATTCAAAGGGATGCTGGTCAAGTGCCCTCATTATGGTATTCCTAATCAGATGCTTGGCCAGCGATTTTACATGGGTCTGACTGACAACCTGAAGGATAATGTAGACGCTTCAGCTGGAGGTGCGTTTCTAAGCAAAACATTCATAGAGTGCAAGGTCCTATTAGACAAGATGTCACAAAATGCGGGGTGGATGACCAGGGGTGCAACATTGGCACCCATAATACATTCTGTTCCATTGGATCCCAGCAAAACACACGAGGAAAACATGGCCACAATTTTAACCCAAATGAGCATATTGACAAAGAAAATTGATGATATGGGTACTAAACAGGTGCACATTGTTGATACTACGAATGGAGGATTGTGTACCCCTTGCATTAATCAATCATATGTTTGTTCGTGGAGTGGAGAAGGTGACAACCAAGGGGTCCGGGAAGATATGAATTACGTCATCAATTATGGGGGCCAGAGACAAGGAGCACAACAGTGGAGACCGCAGCAAAATCAGCAGTACAGGCCTAATTTGCAGCAGCCTGGGGGTATTCACCCTCAAAATCAATTAGTGCCAGTACCTTATCAGAGGCCACAGGGTTATCCACAGCAGAATCAACAACAATTGGTTTATCAACCACCCCCACAGCAGCAGGACAACAACATGGTGGAAATTAGAGGTATGCTCCAACAACTTATTGGGACCAACAACAAAGTGCAGGAAAAATTGGCAGTCCATGATTCAGCTATCAAAAACATTGAAACACAATTGGGTCAGCTGTCCATGGCATTGAACAACCGCCCTCCAGGAACTTTACCTGCAGACACCAACGTTAATCCCAAGGAGCAGAACCCGAATCAGCTGATGGCAGTCAGTCTAAGAAATGGCAGAGATCTAGATCGAGAGCAGGAAATTGCTCAGGCTAGCAATAATACTACACCAGCTATCCCAGAGCTAGTAGAGGAAGAACAGCCAGCAGAACTTACTGATGTAGCGGTTGAGCAGAGTCAGGAAGGTAAAAGTAAAGAAAAGGAGACCGAGCAAGTGGCTGAACAGGTGGCACCTCTTGTGCCAAATATTCCTAGCAAAAAGGAACCAGCAGGTGGTGCCCAACGGATGATCCATGCACCCTTTCCTCAGAGACTGGGTAAGCAAAAGAAGGCAGATCAATACAAAAAGTTCATGGAAATGCTGCGCCAAATCCAGTTGAATATTCCATTGATGGATGCTTTGAGGGAGATGCCCGGTTATGCCAAGATGATGAAAGATTTAATGTCAAAGAAATTTGATTTCCAAGATTTATCCACTGTAACTCTGACACAAACCTGCAGCGCAGTGGTGGCAAAACCAATAGCCCAGAAGATGTCTGACCCAGGGAGTTTTACTATCCCATGTACCATAGGGAGTTATGCCTTTGCTAAGGCATTATGTGATCTGGGGGCCAGCATAAATTTGATGCCATTGGCCATATACACCAAATTGGGCATTGGCAGAGCCAGACCCACTTCGATGTTACTTCAACTGGCTGATCGCACTGTGAAGAGGCCTACAGGTATTCTTGATGATGTGCTGGTGCAAGTGGGGAAGTTCGTATTCCCTGCAGACTTTGTAATTCTAGACTGCCAGGTGGATCAAGAGATTCCCCTTATTTTGGGGAGACCATTTTTAGCCACTGGGAGAGCACTTATAGATTGTGAGACTGGGGAGCTTAAAATGAGGTTGAATGATGAAGAAGTCATATTCAACGTTCAACAATCAATGCGGAGACCGAGTGAATATGCAAATTGCTCTCTAGTGGAAGTGGTTGATGTAATCCTGCAAGAGGATGATAGGGCAATAACTGTAGGGGATCCATTGGAGGCATGCTTAACTAACTTGGACGAAATGGATGGAGAAGAGCTAGCTGAATGGGTAATGGCACTAGAAGGCCGAGGATTTTGGTCAAGGGAGCCTCAGTTCGAGTCTCTTGAGCTAGAGAAAAGGGTCACTCCCCCAGCCAAGCCATCAATTGAGGAACCACCCAAACTGGAGCTAAAACCACTTCCCGATCATCTCAGGTATGCATTTCTAGGCCCCGAGTCTACATTACCTGTTATTATTTCATCATGTTTGCTAGATGCGCAGGTAGAGCAACTCTTGCAGGTACTAACGGAAAACAAAACTGCCATTGGCTGGACCATGGCAGATATTAAGGGTATCAGCCCAGCATTCTGTATGCATAAGATTCTCCTGGAAGAGGGGCACAGACCTTCCAGGGAACACCAGCGAAGGCTGAATCCTAACATGAAGGAAGTTGTAAAGAAGGAGGTGATTAAATGGTTGGATGCGGGAATTATTTTCCCCATCTCTGATAGTAATTGGGTCAGCCCTGTTCAGTGTGTCCCGAAAAAGGGAGGTATGACTTTTGTGAAAAACGACAATAATGAGTTGATCTCAACTCGTACAGTCACAGGGTGGCGAATTTGTATGGACTACCGGAAATTAAATCTCGCCACCCGCAAGGACCACTTTCCCTTACCCTTCATTGATCAAATGTTGGACAGGCTGGCTGGTAGATCTCACTTCTGCTTTTTAGATGGCTATTCGGGGTATAACCAGATTTCAATAGCCCCCGAAGATAGAGAGAAAACATCCTTCACCTGTCCTTATGGCATCTTTGCTTTTCGGAGAATGCCCTTTGGGCTGTGTAATGCACCTGCGACTTTTCAAAGGTGTATGTTAGCCATTTTTACGGACATGGTGGAGGACATTATGGAAGTTTTTATGGATGATTTCTCCGTGGTGGGAGATTCATTCGAAGACTGTCTTCACAACTTAAGCAGAGTGCTCAAAAGATGTGTGGAGACAAACCTGGTACTAAACTGGGAGAAGTGCCATTTTATGGTATGTGAGGGAATAGTCTTGGGACATCGAGTGTCCAGGAAAGGTATTGAGGTCGACCATGCTAAGGTCGACGTGATTGAAAAGTTACCACCGCCCACTTCCGTTAAGGCGGTGCGAAGTTTCCTTGGTCACGCCGGGTTCTACCGGCGGTTCATAAAAGATTTTTCCAAAATTGCTAACCCATTATGCAAACTCCTTGAAAAGGACCACCCCTTTGTGTTTTCTAATGATTGCAGGTTGGCATTTGAGGAACTAAAGAAGAAATTGACCACTGCACCCATCATCGTTGCACCTGACTGGGAGCAACCATTTGAGCTCATGTGTGATGCTAGCGACCATGCTATAGGAGCCGTTTTGGGGCAGCGAAAAGACAAGCTGATGCACCCGATCTATTATGCAAGCAGAACGCTAAGTGGTGCTCAGCTCAACTACACAGTGACGGAGAAGGAGATGCTGGCAGTCGTGTTTGCTTTCGACAAATTCCGATCATATCTGATTGGTTCAAGGGTAATTGTGTATACTGACCATGCAGCTCTCAGGTACCTCATTGAGAAAAAAGAGTCTAAGCCGCGCCTAATCCGTTGGGTGCTGCTGTTGCAAGAATTCGACCTCGAAATTCGTGACCGTAAGGGCACAGAAAATCAAGTCGCTGACCATCTGTCACGACTTGAAGGAGCTGAAAATTCAGTCGAGGTCAAAGAAATTTTGGAAACTTTCCCTGATGAGCAGTTACTTGCTGCCAATCTTGAGGATGCACCATGGTATGCCGATTTAGCAAATTATCTAGCTTGTGGTGTAATTCCCGATGACTTGTCGTCTGTCCAAAAGAAAAGGTTTTTTCGTGATAGTCGCATGTATTATTGGGATGAACCTCATTTGTTTCGAATTTGTGTTGATAATATTATCCGGAGATGTGTCCCCGAGATAGAACAATCTTCTATTTTGCAGGCATGTCACGCTTCAGCATATGGAGGACATTTTGGAGGGGTCAGAACTGCGGCAAAAGTACTGGAGGCCGGCTTCTTTTGGCCAACTGTGTTTAGAGATGCACACCTCTGGGTAAAAAGCTGCAATGAATGCCAGAGGACGGGCAATATTTCTCGTCGCCATGAGATGCCAATGAAACCAATTCAGGAAGTAGAGGTGTTTGACGTGTGGGGGATAGACTTCATGGGTCCTTTTGTCAGCTCATTTGGGAATAAGTACATACTGATGGCAGTGGATTACGTGTCTAAATGGGTGGAAGCTGTAGCCTTGCCCACCAATGATGCACGAGTGGTGCTAGGGTTCTTGAAAAAGCACATATTCACCCGGTTTGGGGTACCAAGGGCGATCATCAGCGATGGAGGCACTCATTTTTGCAATAGAGCCTTCGAGAAATTGCTTGCTAAATATGATGTTCATCACAAAGTAGCAACTCCTTACCATCCTCAAACTAGTGGGCAAGTGGAGGTGTCCAACAGGGAGATTAAAAGTGTGTTAACAAAGACCGTGAACGCAACACGCACTGATTGGGCAAAGAAGCTGGATGACGCATTGTGGGCATATAGGACTGCCTTTAAAACACCAATAGGTATGTCACCGTACAAGTTGGTGTTTGGGAAAGCTTGTCATTTACCTGTGGAGCTGGAGCACCGTGCTTGGTGGGCAGTAAAACAATTGAATATTGATCCTGAAGCGGCTGCACAAAATCGATTAACAGAGCTACATGAGCTAGAGGAATTTCGTTACCAAGCCTTTGAGAGTACGAGGCTGTACAAGGAACGGATGAAGAAGATGCATGACAAGCACATCGTGGATAGAGACTTTCAACCCGGGGATATGGTGTTATTGTACAACTCAAGATTAAGATTATTTCCGGGCAAGTTAAAATCCCGATGGTCGGGGCCATTCAGAGTGGTGCAAAGGTTTGCTAGTGGTGCTGTGGAGATTGAATCCACTGACGGGACAAATAAATTCTCCGTCAATGGACAAAGGCTGAAACACTATCTTGGATTAGCTGATGAGAAGGGGGATGCAGTAGTGTCACATTTCAAAGAACCCCAATACGACAACAAGGAGTAGGAACTCCATTAGTTGAGTCGTGCCGCGACGTTAAATCAGGCGCTGCGTGGGAGGCAACCCACGAAATTGTTGTAATAGAATAGGTAAATGTTGTCTAGTTAGTTCAATCTTGAAAAAGGGGGCCAACCGCGGCCATAACAGGGAAAACATGAAAAAGGAGCCCGCGACCGACCGCGGGTACATTCTGCCCAAAACCGCGGGCGAGACCGCGAGTTTCGAATTTTTTTTTTTTAATTTCATTTTTTTTAATTATAACCTCCCCCTTAAAACACAACTTCTACAAACTAAAACCCTCCCCTTCCCCAATCTCTCACGCAACTCTCTATTCCCAACACACAATTTCCTTTCTTCTTCTCAAAATCAAACAATTCCCCAATTCCCCTTCCTCCTCTTCTTCCCTTCTCAAGTTGTGTTTCACTTCTTCACAAGGTTTGTCCTTCTTCCCTCTCTTTCACTTCTATTGTTGTTGTAATTAATTTTTTTGTGTATATATTGTTGTAGTTATAGCATTATCATTGTAGTTAGTATTTTGGAAGTAGAAGTGTAGTTGTTGTGGTTTGAACATGTTCTTGGTGAAGGGGCTGTGTAGTTGTTGCCTTTTAGGGTATAAATTGGGGGTGATGTTGTTGAACAAATGTGGGGTTATTGTGGAAGTGTTTCAAATTGAATTGGGGAGAGTATTCTTGCCACAATTGGGCTATAAAAGATGCTTAAATTAGTTTGCCCACAAGGTGTTTGGCAAATTGCCTTAATGAGGGTGTTAAAAGGAGTTGTGTGACTTGGTTGGGGTGAAGTCTGAGTAACCCCCAAAGTCACCATTTTAGAATTGTACTAATAGACATGTATCGGTTTTGCAGGCATAATGAGTTCATCGCGTAAACGCCAGAACACAGGGGCCTCAAGTAGGGGCGCTAGCTCCTCGTCCCTGGCAAGGAGTCAAGCAAGCACCACCGACTTTGATAGCTGCAAATTTGTCTCTAAAGCTGCAGAGACTAGATATACTCAGAAATTGACGAAGAAACTGCAGCATGAGATATATATAGACCGGTTTGCTCTAGAGCTAGATTGCCCGGACATGCTTACCGAACTGAACAGGTGCCACCTTGGCATCTTCTTTAACATCCCAGAGGAAGCAAATATTCAGCTTGTAAGGGAATTCTATGCTAACCTCCCCAAACATGACCATGGGGTGGTGACGGTGCTAAATACCAAAGTTGATGCTACTCCTGACGCCATTCGTCGGGCGTACCGCCTCCCGCCCTTCACAGGTACGGATCATTACCTCCGTTACAGTCGTCTACCAGTCAACTGGGATAGGCTCTTGGGAGTCATAAGGATTCCCGAGAAGCAAGCCAAATGGGTTTCCAAGCCAACAACACTACATTCGCAGTCCCTTTCCTGGTTAGCCAAGTGTTGGATTACAGTCACCAACACTCGGTTGTTGCCCTCTAGCAACACAACCAATGTCAATGGGCCGCGAGCAGCAATGATTTATTGTTTCATGACCCAGCAAGGGTTTGATGTGATGAGGGTATTGTCTGAAGAAATGTTTATTCGATCACCGGAATTGGGTAAAGGTCTTTATTTTCCATCTCTGGTCACCCGTCTCTGTCGCATGGCAAAGGTCCCTGAAAATACTCAAATAGGCGGCAAGCTACCATTGAAAATGCCGTTTCATGCAAGCAAGATTAATCTAGAAGCACGCGCGCTGGTTGATGTTTCTGAAGACTCGTCTGAGGAGTCTGATTCAAATAATGGGAATAATGTTGCTGATGCCATGGAGATCACTGAACCTCCTCGTGGGAGTGAGGCAGGCCTATCCCAGCCACGCCATAGCACTCGACTGGAGGATCTGGAGCGCCGCATGACAGGACTCCAGACATCAGTCACTGACCTAGGCACTAGTGTGGATGCCATTGCAGACAGACAGGTCAAATCCGAAAAGAAATTCATGGGCTGGCTGAGAGCCTTGGGTCACGCTTGCAACGTGAACCCCGACATAGTGTCTGACCAGGAGTGACGCTTCAGGGAAGTTCCTTTACCTCACTATTTACTATATTGTTAAGCCATGGGGACATGATTTCTTTTTAAGTGTGGGGTAGGAAATTTCTTTGTAGATAGATGTTTGTAAATATTTTGTGTGTAGATAATTAAAATTAGAATTGGAGTAGTTAGTTCTTTCTGTAAAAATGACTTGTCCCGACGACGGATCTCTATCGACGGGGTTCTTGAGGGAATGAGTCGAGAGAAAAAAAAAATATATATATATAACAAAAACACCAAAAAGATTTTTTTGGCTTTTAGGTAATGTAGTAATTCCCCCTTGGTTTTTCTTCATACCACGGTTCTTTTCCAAGGGTTTTTGCTTGACCGGGTCTAGGTAGATTTTTTTTTTAGATATTAATGGGCGAAGTGCTGAAATGTGTAACTTTTAGCGTGCTTACACCTGATCATAACAGATGCTAGAGTGTAATGCTTAGCTTCAAAGTGAATCTTGTTTGAATGCCTTAAAAATTGTATAGTTGTGCTTAACTTGAATCACTTGAAAGGCAGTATCTTAATAAACCAATCTGGAGTGAGTCATATGCCAGGTGAGTGTGAGTTTTGTTGTGTTCCATGCTGTACAATTGATGCC